>MU193060.1:0-23610 GCA_016904865.1 Pissodes strobi
AAAAAAAAAATACAGAAAAAATATTGCATTATAATACAAAATAAAATGACCTTAAGGATAAAATATTAAAATTTAGGCTTATTTTCCTGAGAACTAACTTTATTAAAAATGAAACTCCAATCTTCGGTTTTGCTTTGCAAATTCATCAATAACGTTGTCGTAAAAATTGGGTTTCTCAAAAAGTTCCTGTTCAATGGAAATCATTGCCAAAGCAGAGAGTCTTTCTTGCCCTGTAGAGTTTATGATAAAAGACTTAATCCCCTTGAGTGTAGAAAAACTACATTCTGCTGACGTACTTGTCGCAGGTATGGGAAGTGTAAGTTCAGAAATTTTGAGCGTTTCGAGGCAAGCATGATGTAGTCCACATTCTTTGATTGATCTTAATAAGTCACTAACACTATTTTTATTTAAGTCTTCTGAAGTATTGTATATAACACTCAGTTCGGAACACAACGCGGGAACATAAAAAAAGAGGGGATAATTTTGTTTTAAAGAATTAAAAGCTTCTTCTGAAAGTTTATTATTTTCTCTGAAGTTGACAAGCTCCAGAAAGTTTAGAGTTTTAAAGTTATTAAACTCGTTTTTACGAGCTTGAGTTTTTGGATGTATTTTCTGTTTGTCTACAGTATCTTCAGTTTGTGTTCTTTGTCTTTCCGGTTCTCTAAACAAAATTTCTAAATTCTCAAATGCCAGAATTCATCAATTTGTCCCCTTTTGTAATGTAAGAAAATTATATTTACCTGTATCATTTTCTGTTTCTACACCATCTACTTTCAAAGCATCTAAAACAGAAGGCGGCATACAGTCTCCTTCGAACCAGTAAAATTCATATCTTCCATCTTGAAGGCCTCATCCATTTCTTATTGGTGATAAATTACTTCTTCTTCTTCTGCCGCCTTCTCCTTACGAAGGTTGGCGATCCAAATGGCCAGTGTGGTCTTGGAAACAGCTGCTCGGAAGATCTCTGCGGACGTGCTCCCAAACCACCTGCGGATGTCCTTCAGCCATGAGTTCTGGCGTCTTCCGATAGATCTTTTTCCCTGAATCTTCCCTTCGGTGATGAGTTTCAGGATTTCGTATTGGCTGCCCCTCATAATATGTCCAAGATACTGTGTTTTCCTTTCTTTTATCGTTTGTAGCAGTTATTTTTCTTTGTTCATAGGTCTTAGAACTTCTATATTGGTTATGTTCTGTGTCCAAG
Organism: Pissodes strobi; assembly: GCA_016904865.1. Taxonomy (NCBI): domain Eukaryota; kingdom Metazoa; phylum Arthropoda; class Insecta; order Coleoptera; family Curculionidae; genus Pissodes; species Pissodes strobi. Next base: position 1,202 of record MU193060.1, read on the forward strand.
AAATTCTGAGCAAGCGTCGATAGAGATACATCTCAAATGCATTGATTCTCTTCTCCTTTATGGGATCAAGGGTCCAGCTATCACTGTCGTATAGAATAGCAGGGAACACATAGCAACGGAGCATGCGTGTCCTGAGCTCCAAGTTCAATTCCAATCAAGTAAAGAGCTTCTTCATACTAGCGAAGACCTTCCTCGCCTGTTCTATTTTGAATCTGATTTCACTTTTAGGTGCCTGATCCTATCGAGGTGCCCAGGAATTTAAACGAGGAGACCTGCTCTACATCTTTGCCTTCTATGATCAAGGTTATATTTTTATGTGTTTTGGAGAAGACTATGGTCTTGGATTTGGATATGTTCATGAAAAGACCATATCGTTCGTTTTGTTTGACTATTTTATGGATCATTCTCTGTAATTCACTTGGACTGCTGGCTATAATGATGGTGTCATCCGCGTATCTTAAGTTATTTATTACCTTCCCATTCACTACTATTCCTCCTGTTGTTTCGTCAAGTGCTTCTCTGAATATTGCCTCCGAGTAAGAAAAGAAGTGGTGACAAGACGCAGCCTTGCCTTACTCCTTTCATGATCGAGACGTTTTCTGACGTTTTGCCGTTTATTCGGATTGTGGCCGATTGTCTCCAATATATGTCACTAATCACACGAATATCCGTGTTATCTATACCTGTAGATGTCAAGATCTGTATTAGTTTTTCGCGTTTAACGCAGTCAAATGCCTTGCGATAGTGTATAAAGCATGTGTACACGTCAACATTCATATCTCTAGATCTTTGTGTTAGGACTTCCTCATTCCGGAATCCAAACTGGGTTTCGTTAACCTGGGTCTCGCATTTGCGGTAAATTCTTATGTGGATTACTCTTAAGAAGGCCTTTAGAACATGTGACATGAGACTTATTTGGCGGTAGTCGTTACAGTTCGAGGAGCCAGCCTTTTTGGGCAGGGTGATGAACGTAAATCTTAGCCAGCTAAGTGGTATCCTGCCACTGGTATATATGCTGTTGAACAGTGATGTAAGAAGATCAAGACTGATTCGTCGTTTTCTATCATAATCTTCAGAGTTTCAGCATATAATATGTCATCTGGACCAGTTGCTTTTCCGTTTTTTTTTTGTAGTTTCATAGCCTAAGTAACTTCACTTTTTGTAATTTCAGCATCGTCGTTTTTTTGTGGAAGGTTAGATCTGTTGTCTTTGAATAGTGTTTCAACATATTCGTTCCATCTTTTAAGTTTTTCTTCTATTCCAGCTGTGATTTGTCCCTTGGCATCTTTCAAAACTGTTGCTGGTTGCTTTCGACATGTTCCTAGGAGTTCTTTAACTTTCTTGTGTACGTTAAATGTATCGTATTTTGCTTGCAGTGATTCTATCTCCTGACATTTTGCTTACAGCCATCGATCTTTGGCTTCTCTGCATTTTTTTTAAATTGTTTTGTTGAATTCTCTGTATTTGTCTCGGTTCTGTTCCTTGTGCCTTCTTCTTTCATCCATCAAGGACAGTATTTCCTGCGTCATCCACCTTTGCTTTTTATTGTTTTCTATGAACCCTATCTGTGGCTCTTGGATATTGTTATCGTTCTTCAATTCTATTCTTTAATTTTCCAGGTTGCCTCCGTCTCTTCTATCTTGATGTGTTTCATTTCTCTTTCTAGTTAGCTTCTTAATTGCTGTTTTATATTAGGATCTCGCAGTCTCCGTATATAAATTAGTAGGAAACCCTAAATTTGCATTCCGCCAAATGCTGGAGATATTGTTGTGAGTATATTGTCGAGTGCATTGAGTTCGAAACGATCGACAATCATGAGAACTTTTAGGGATGATCTGCAAAGCTAATCTGTTTCCAAATTTTTTAAAAATTTCTATAATGGAGTTTTTTTCAAAAGCGTTTAGGTTTTTGAGCTGAGAGAGCTCAAAAATCATCACAACCAATATTTTTGAGCTCGAAGAGCTTAAAAATCTACGCTTAGGTATATTGTTGATTGCTTTTATCTCAAAACACCCCAACTTAGCCGGAAGTTTCAGGGATGGCCTTGCAGGGTCAATCGGTTTTCAGATTTTTTCTTATTTTTAAAGTAGAGTTTATCTTTAACACATATAGAGTAATTGTAAAATAGTGTACTTTATCTGATGAAGAAGTAGATGGTTCAGAAAGTAAACTTGATGAGTTTTGTATATGTTGTTTCATACAAGTTGAAAAGTTTCGGTAACACTGAGCGTACCCTTTTGTTGTCATTTCACCAGCTGTCATGGCAGAATCACATCTTTAAATTTTAAGCCGTTTTTTTTTTTGGCGAATTTTTAAACCGGTTTTACATTTTGGGAGCCTGTCTTTATTAAAACCTATCACGTTATCACTTGTTTTTCTTTTACAAATTACACAACTTAAATGTTTTTGATTCATTGTGAATTTCAAGTATACCTATAACCAGAGTATAACAGTTATACTCGGCTATAACCTTAAAATTAGAAGTCACTAAATATTATCACTACAAACTCTGAACGGTTAAAACTATGTACACAGATATCTATTTATATACATTTATGGCCACATAAAATGATAAAAAGAAACTCAAACTAATTTTCTTTGTCGCAATGCTGCTTCTAAAAGAACAAGCTGCCAATGCCGCAAGCCCGAGCAATTAATTAACAAGCATGCTACAAAAATTTAGAATGCCTAAAGAATATTTTTTGCATATAATAAAAAATAACACATTTGGGCCAGTCAGGTCATACTTTAAAACCAACAAAATAGTCAGGGATTGTTATTTCTGGATTATGTAACCCTAAAATAATATATTAAAAGAAAATGCAAGTTGCCTAAAACATACTTTTTAATTTATTTTTTTTTTTTGCAAAAATGTTAGCTAAATAACCGCAAACGCTTTTCCTGACTAAACGTTCTAGATTCGCACATTGATAAACCTTTTTTTATTATTATTTCAACTTGCCTAAAATACCTTCCCTAAATTCGTCACCAGCTCTCCGGCTATTATTCATTTGGACAATACCCCAGATAAACCCACACCAGATGCGAAACTTCCCACCTAACGCATGAAACAAGAATTCGTTTAAAGCTCCGCCTCCTTGGGATGGCCAGCCATCCCAAGAAATAGTCAGGGCAAACTCTAGTGTGATTCTAAACGCGAGCCACGCGAGCCTTTTGGTTTAGTCCGAGAGCGTGACGAAAAATAATTAATCTTTCTTTTATTTTTGTTAAAAATGCCTGGTTATAAGTGCCTTTATTTGAATTGTTCTACTAGAAGCGGTGGCGAAAAATCATTATGTAAATTACCCCGCGATCCTGAAAGGTATGTAGAAATGTTGTTTAATGCACACTCCCGCACACTTATTTCCAAACTTATTGCATATTCTAAAATCGAATGAGCACGAAATTCGATTAAATCTGAAAACTGGCAGATACAATGTTATAGTTAAATCTTTTTTACATCCAACTAATGTTATACAGTGTCCGCCAGAATATTGGCCACATATGGGAAATTTTTTTATTATTATGATAGCGGAACTTTTGTTTTAACCAATCAATTCTGCCTGTCTGGCAATCTGAAAATGCATTTAAACATCGACAATGTTTCTGTTTTCCTAGTATAGGGCCTCAAATCGTGAAAAAGTGCATGCTACATTTGCCACATTCATGACGTCATACGCGTGAGAGATCGTGTTAGTTTGATTATTTAAACCTAAATTTGATTTATAAGGTATCGGAATCGGTTCAAATGAATAAAATAAATTGGAACTAACTGAAACTAACCGAAAATTTATTGAACGACTAACCAAAAGCACCAAAATGGGCTAAAATGTATCGGAACAGGTTACAAAAATTAAAGTAAGTTAAAACTAATTCAAAGCGAACCGAATTTTGGCGACTAACCAAAAACATTAAATTTGATTATAACGTATCGGAACCGGTTCAAATAACTAAAATAAATTGGAACTAACTGAAACTAACCGAAAGTTGATTGGACCACTAACTAAAACTCACCATAAGCGCCAAAATGAACTAAAACCTATCGGAACAGGTTACAAAAATTAAAGTTTAAAATTAACCAAAACGAACCAAAATTTGGTGACTAACGATAACAAACCGCAAACATTAAATTTGATTATAACGTATCGGAACCGGTTCAAGTGACTAAAATAACTTGGAACTAACTGAAAGTAACCGAAAGTTGATTGAATGACTAACCAAAGGTAACTAAAAGCACCAAAACGGGCTAAAACTTATCAGAACAGATTACAAATATTAGGTTAAAACTAACCTAAATTAACCGAATTTTGGCGATTAACCAAAACTAACCAAACACATTAAAATTGCTTATAACGTACCGGAACCGGTTCAAATGACTAAAATATATTATTAAATCTGGCTGGATTTTACCGATAGTTGATTGAACGACTAACTAACCAAAAGTAACCAAAAGCACCAAAACGGGCTAAAACGTATCGAAATAATTAAATATATTGAAGTAATTTCAAACTAACCCAAATTAACCCAATTTTGGTGACTAACCAATAACATTAAAAATACTTATAACGTCTCGGTACCGGTTCAAATGACTAAAATAAATTGGAACTAACTGAATGTTACCTCAAGTTGATTGACTAACCAAAACAAACCAAAACTAAGTAAAAGCATCAAATCGGGTTAAAACGTATCAAAATAGATTAAAAATATTAAAACTAACCCAAATTAACCGAATTTTGGTGACTAACCAAAAGTAAACAAAAACACTAAAATTGTTTATAACGTATCGGAATTTGTTAGAATGATTAAAATAAATTAATACTAACTGAAATTAACTGAGAGTGGATTGAACGACTAACCAAAAGCACCAGAAAAGGCTAAAACATATGGGAACATATTAAAAATATTAAGGTAAGTGAAACTAACTGTAATTAACCGAATTTTGGCGACTAACTAAAATTAACAAATTAAAACTGGATACGACGTATCGGATCCGGTTCAAATGACTGAAATAAATTAAAACTACCTAAACTAACCGAAAGCTGATTGAATGACTAACCAAAACTAATCAAAAGTAACCATAAACACCAAAAAGGGCTAAACTTATCGGAACTTATTAAAGGTATTAAAATAAGTAACTAACCTAAATTAACCGAATTTTGACGACTAACTAAAAATTTACCAAAAACGTTTAAATTGGTTATACCTGTTCAATTGACTAAAATAAATTGGAACTGGCTGAAAGTAACCGAATGTTGATTGAGAGACTAACCAAAACTAACCAAATGTAAGTAAAAGCACCAAAACGGGCTAAAACATATCGAAATAGATTAAAACTATGGAAGTAAGTTAAAACTGATACAAATTAACTGAATTTTAGTGATTAACCAAAAACACTAAAATTGGGTATAACGTATCGGCACTGATTCAAATGACTAAAATAAATTAAAACTAACTGAAAGTTTACCTTTTTTGGTGCTTTTGTTTACTTTTGGTTAGTCGTTTAACCGACCTTCGGTTAATTTCAGTTAGTTTTAACGTATTTTAGTCATTTGAACCGGCTCCTATACGTTATTACCAATATTAGTTTTTTTTTGTTAGTTTTGGTTAGTCATTCAATCAACTTTCGGTTACTTTCAGTTAGTTCTAATTTATTTGCGCCATTTGAACCGATTGCGATACGTTATATCCAGTTTAAATGTTTTTACACAATTTAAGTTAGTCGCCAGACTTAATCTAATATTTTAAATCTGTGCTGATATTGGATACTTTTGCTTAGTTTTGGTTAGTAGTTCAATCAATTTTCGGTTGATTTGAGTTATTTTTTTTGGTTAATTTCGGTAAGTCGCCAATATTCGGTTAATGTGGATTAGTTTTAACTTACTTTAATATTTTGAATCTGTACCGATACATTTTAGGCCGTTTTGGTGCTTTTATTTGCTTTTGGTTAGTTATTCAATCAACTTTCGATTACTTTTAGTGCCAATTTATATTAGTCGTTTGAATCGGTTCCGATGTTTTAATCAAATTCAATGTTTTTGGTTAATTTTGGTTAGTCCTTAAAATTGGGCTCGTTTTGGTTAGCTTTAATTTATTTTAATGTTTGTAACCTGTTCCGATACGTTTTAGCCCGTTTTAGTGCTTTTGGATACTTTTGGCTAGTTTTGGTTAGTCGTTCCATCAACTTTCAGTTAGTTTTAATTAGTTCCAATTTATTTTAGTCATTTGAACCGATTCCGATACCTTATGATCAAATTTAAGTTTAAATAAACAAACTAACACGATCATACGCGTGAGAGATCGTCATGTGGCAAATGTAACTTGTACTTTTTCGCTATTTGAGACCCTAGATTAGGATAACAGAATCATTTTCAATGTTAAAATAACCTTAAATCGGCATACATTAAAGCATGAATGGCTATTGCAAATTTTTATTTTTCCTGAACCAGTCCACCAACAAAACACGTATTCATTTAATTGGTGCAGACCAACTATTTTAATTTTGAAGAACAATTCTATAATCATACCGAGATTATTTGGTGCAGGCCGCGTATAACCGCCACGTCAAGGTCATAGAGGAATATAAAAGTAAAGAGAGTATCCATTCCCTTGTAAAATATTGGCACACCGTTTAATGACAATTGCCGATAATGACGTATGATGTTTACTTACACGACACTAAGGGCGGCTTACTGAACTAATGCTAATAATCTATGTTGACAAAACATGTTCCTGTTTTATCGACAGAAGAAAGGCGGCGGGCTATTCAAATGTTATTTTTATTTTAGTCGTATTCCATATAACTAGACGGTTTATGAATTTATCTGCAACAAACGATTACAGCGTTTTTCTTAATAGAGATTAAAGCAAAGAGAGAACCCTGTAAATACATTAGTTTATCGCAGATAAATCCATAATGCGCCTGGTTGAATTAAATGCGAGTATACATTAAACTTTAGGCGTTGTTTGGACCAAAGAATAGTTTAGGCTGTAAGAAAGAAAATATACACATTTTGCATTTTGTTACAAAGTTTATTAAAAAACATGCGGTAGTAAATGCAATCAAAATAACATAAAAAAATCTCTTAACAGAACAAAATAGGTAAATAGTGTTGACGTATCACAATATATTTCTAATATTCAAAAACTAAATAACTCGAATAGAACCAAAAATAAAATTTAACAGTTTTTAAATATTTCAAGAACAAAATTCACAACAGAAAATAGCTGCTTACCAACGGCTGCTACTCGCACCACCAATACGTCCATCCACCATCGCTCCAGAACAATTTTAAACTAAAATAATAAATTGATTAAACCGGCTTTCTTTAATCAACAACCGTCAAACCGCCATTTGTGAATTCTCGACAGCATACTTTTAGCACAGCTTACTAGATAATTTATAGTAAGCTGTGCTTTTAGTTCCACTGACACTAGCGCCTCCATGCGCGGCTGGTATTGCGCAGTGCGTCAAAACTCAATGCCTATTTTCCCATAAGAATAAAACACTCTCTTTATTTTTATATTCCTCTATGGTCAAGGTTAAAGTTGGCTGGCGAGGAATTTGCCGATCTTTTGCATCTGGTGTGGGTTTATCTGTGACAATATCCACGCGATGCAGAAAACCGCCATGTCTCCAATGTTGGAAGAATTTTTTCACACATCGTGGTAACTGCGGCTTGATATTAGACCATTTTGTGATTAATTTTAGATACGTTACTGCCAAATTATCTGTATTTTTTATATAGTAATCATAATAAGACGTCAGTAATTAGTTTTTTCTTTTAGGGTAAATAGTTACGACTACATCACACCTCAAACTCCATTTGGCGGAGTCAAAAAATCTGGCTTCGGAAAAGATTTGTAAGTGTACTTTGGGATTATTTATCGTAAACACGTTTTGCAATACAAATTCTCAATTTTTAGAGGGGCCGATTCGTTAGACGATTATTTGGATACAAAGACCATCAACATCCTCTTGCCAGTCAAAAATTAAAGAATGGAATTGAAGAACGATAAACAAATAAATTTCTATTACAACAGGGTAGCAACAGAAGATTAAACAAGTAAAAGCACATTGTTTCTGTTATATTTTTATATTGATATATAACGTACTATTTTTACAGAACTGATATTAATATATAACTATATATAATTATACTTGTACTAATTGTTAAAATATCACTATTAAAGGGTAAAAATATATTTAAATTAATAGAAAATAACTAGGTTTTGATATTTGTCTTTACAAAACACGACACTTACATTGTCAGTGCTAGGAGGATCATAATACACAAATTGTGTAATTTCGGAATAAAAGGATTTTGATGCCACGTTTAACAACTTAATTTCCAAAGGCCAATTATTAAGCCTCTGTACCTCCAAGGTCACTATACATTGCGCGCCCAAATTAAATTACGTGTCTAAACCATAGAGCAAGTCCCATTCCCCACGTCATCCATTGAAGTGGGCTTGACTGATCTGAGTTTTTTCAAATAAAACTATTGTTGGGCTCTCCAATTTTCACCTAACCAAAATTATACAGAATTTGTATAGTACTTTTGGGCCTAAAAACATTTTGTCAATAGGAGTATGGATATTTTAATTTGGCTGCCCAAGTTTTTTCATATCTTACAGTGGCGTACAAAATGGCACACTTTTTACAATATTATAGACATGCAAAAATTTCGTGGATACTTTCACAGGCTGATTCGAAAATCTCTCTAATAAAAAATGCCCTATATTTCAATACTTTTAGTAATACATATTATATTACCTTGATTTTGCAAACGCAACTTTTGCATTTCAACTATTTCTTTCCATCATTTTAAAAAATGGTCAAAATATAAATTAAATCCCTGTACATTCTTCAAATCTTACACATCGAAGAAACAAAGAAACAAAATATAGTCTTGATATCTTGCAACTGTACACAACACAATCCATTCATCTCGTTTTGATCATGCATACTGAATAATTGTGCTTTTGCCATAAACATACTTGAAACTTTTTTACACCTGACATGCATTCTTTAAATCCTATACCTGGTCATGACAAAATACAGAGCGTTGCAAATAACTTCTTGATACTTATATCGAGGATTTACACTTTAGATGCAATCAGCGACGACAACCTTCCAAGTAAGTAAACGAATAAGTTACTAGAATCTACGCACCGTGCGTTAATACGAACTAAATGAAAAACCTAACTGCGACTAGAAATTCTATACTGGAGATTTTTTGTTAGATGCATCACTCTATTGTTTGAAAGAACCTCTAAAATGGTCAGCAAGTTTTTCATACCTCACGCCATTATTTCTTTATAGCAAACGTGATTGTAAAAATAACGAAAAAAAAAAAGACGTTCCTCAGACCTCTGGAAACCACCTGGTAAAAATTCCCAGAAAAAATAATGGCGTTTATAAGCGTCCTATATGGGGTAAATTGGTGTTTTTCAACAGAACAAAAAAGTAATATAACTTAGTAGAAGACTATGGCAAATTTACTAAAATATGGTGGCTATTTTGGCAACTGGTCAAAAGTTTATTAGGGAAAGCTGGTTTGTATTAAGAAAAAAAAAGTTATGTGTGGATGGTTTTTGTTACAGAAAGAGTATCTAATTTTTTTCGGTAGTCTCTTTCGACCCTGAAGAAGACATTAAATTCTATAAAAACTCTAGTCCCAAGAGTAAACGTGCATCTAAATTATAAAATTATACCATCAGTATTAGAACAGCTGCCATATAGAATAAAAAATAACACCAAGAATATTGCGTCTCGTTGAAGCCAACATTTGGATAACGACATTAAATTGTCTATGTTAGTAGGTAAAGTAATGTTCTTAATTAGCGGTATTTTAGTGTAGATCCGTTGCAAATATGTAGCCTTGTTGTTGAAGCACAAATAAACGCTTTTCTACAGCGTCTTTATCTGAAAAAATAAATAGTATCATTTTATTCACGTTATAAAATTCAATCAGTGATAGAAAAAATAATCATCGGTAAACTAAAGGGTTTTTCAATAAGGGCGGGTCGATGTTGAAAGGTATTAACGAAATTCTATTTTTGTTTAAAATACCTATGTATGCCATTATGTATAGAGTATGACGTTCAAATGTCCGCCGCTGCTTCTCACGTTGGTACAGATCCGAGTGGTCAAATTAATGACTGCCGCATAGATCCGGATGAACTTGAGCGATGGGCTGGATAATGTTGACTTTAAGGGCATCGGTCGATTGCGGCTTATTGGCATAGACCTGCGACTTCACAAAACCCCACAAGAAATAGTCTAGCGGGGTCAAATCGCACGATCTTGGTGGCCACATCACGTCATGTTTATTATTTATTTATTTATTTTCAACGGTAACACCATTTTAAAATATCTGGTAACAATAATATAAGATCTGAGAAATAAAATATAACAATATTTAAACAATGTACACAATTCAACATATTTACTAATATATCTTAGCGCAAACATAATATGCGAAATTAAATTTAACAAACATGACATAAAAGATTTAAAATCACAAAACATTTCAATAGCTAAAAAAACATTTCCCGTCTCAAGACAGACCTAAAATGCTAAAGGAAACTCCAACAAAATCCAAAAGACAATATTCATTTACAAAGTATATCAGTCTAATCAAAGGCATGTTCTGAGCATGGCGAGTATTACTTTTTGCATGACAGTACGAGTCTTCGCAAATCCCTCGGTGTGACATAAAAATCTATTTTTTCAAGTATATCAGACGAGCTTATAATATTCATTAATCTGAAAATAAAACACATATCAAGGTATTTCCTGCGGTCCTGCAAGGTGTTCAATCCAAAAAATTCTTTAATCTGTTCACAATCCATGTGAAAAACCCTTGTTGATAAACGATATCTAAGGTATTTCAAAAACTTTTTCTGGACAGACTTAATTCGATTTCTGTTATTTTTATAATATGGACTCCAAATTATGGATCCATACTCTAGGGCCGACCGAACATAAGATGTGAATATGGTAACAATACAGCCCAAGTTTTCAAAATCACTCGACATTCTCATAACCAACCCCAACATTCTATTTGCCTGATCAATAATGCTCTGATAGTGATCAGCAAAATTGAGCACACTATCAAAGTGTATGCCCAAGTCTTTTACGACTGCTACATGAAATGAAATGACGTGAAATACGTTTATTTGCAACAATCTGCTACAATACACAAAAATAAAATATTAAATAAAAGAAGAACATTAAAATAACAGCAATAAAGATTACAATATCAATGGTAGTTTTCTTTCGCATAACCCACGACTAACCTTCTAAACTCTCGAATATTATTAACTGACCTAATGTATAACGGAATTTTGTTATATTCCACTAAACCCCTATATTTTGGGAACCTGTCTTCTTAGCAGTAGGAACATATGCATTTGATGATGATATGTTATTATAGTAGTGAATTTAATTTACAAATTTAAGTTTGCTAGACATTAAAAAATCTTTTCCCCTTACTTCACTCAAATATAGATGTAGGGAACGTGGTTTTCCAGGAGTCTAAAGATATCTTTGGTATTAGAAAGTTTGAATTACACAGTCCTCAGTTCATACAATACTTCAATAATTATCGCAAAATCTTTAGAAAAACGGTAAAAGTGACCAAACACTCGTATTTTATAAATAGGACCAACAATTCAAAAAACAAACAGAAAGTAACTTGGGAAATCGTGAACTACTTGAGGGGAAAGAATAATGGCATTCAGGTCGAAACCAGCTTAAATTGTAATGAACTAAATAATTTCTATTATTCTTTGGCTGATAGTCTCAGTAGCAGAATAACTTTCAATCACGATTTTACTCAATTCTTGGGTGGCGTTGATGTAACGCAATAATTTTTTCTTAGTCCCACATACCTGGAAGAAGTTAGAGATACCCTTGGTGAAATAAGTAACAAGAACTCAGCGGGCTGGGACGAACTCTCTGCAAAATTTTTTTTGCGTCTTCCAAATGCAGCGCTGGAAGTACTGGCTGATTCCATAAATCCATCTTTTGTCGAGGGTGTTTTTTCACCCTGTCATGGCTACTGTTGTGCCGTTATATAAGGGAGGTGATTCTAACTCTGTCTCAAATTTCAGACCAATTTCTTTGCTGCCAACCTTGTCAAAAATAATGGAAAAACTAGTGAAAAAACGTTTAGTGTCTTTTTTACATAGGAATAATTTACTTTGTGCACAACAATATAGCTTTCTGAACTCGAAGGGTACAAATGACGCTATGTTTGCATTTCTTGAACACTTATATTTGAGCCTTAATAGTGGTGATGTGGCCGCAGCGGTGTTCCGTGATTTGTCGAAGGCATTCGACTGCGTCAATCATGAAATACTGCTGTGGAAACTCGAGAAGTATGGGATCAGGGGACCAGCTCTAACATGGTTTAGTAGTATTTGACTGGCCGCTTTCAAATTGTAAACTTCAACAATAACTCCTCTAATGAAATGGAAATCCATTCTGGAGTGCCTCAGTTGTTGTACATTAATGACTTAACGTATATTAATATCAGGGGTAGCGGACGATTCTACGATACTTTAGACGGGCAGAGATGCGGATCGGCTTAGGGAAGATGTTGGAAATGATCTGACCAGGGTGAAGGAATGGGCTGATGCAAACTTGTTATCTTTGAATGATACAAAAACTCATATAATGACTTTTAAACGCATATTTAATGAAATAAATGTTGGTACCCAAGCAGTGAGTGCGTAAATAAGTTTCTAGGTTTATATATAGATGATAAACTAAAGTTTGAACAGTATATTACTTATCTCAGCAAAAAATTAGCTTCCAACTGTTATGCAGTTAGAATAATATCAAATAACTTGAATTTAACAGCCACAAGAAGCGCATATTTTTCACTTATTGAATCTCATTTGAGATATGGTGTATGCTTTTGGGGATTTTGTTCCAGATGTCTATTCAATGCAATATTTGTATTACAAAAGAGAGCTGTGAAGTATATGTGTAAAGCTAAAATTAGAGATTCCTGTAAGCCACTCTTTCAAAATCATAAAATTTTAACATTATCCAGTTTGTTTAATCTTGAGACTGCTTGTCTGATAGGCAAGAAGTCTAAGGGTGAGATTCGTACGGTCCCAGTGTTTAATACTCGCCAAACATATAGAATAGGTTTACCAATTCCGAATTCCAGTCAGTCCAAAAACTCCATAATTTATGACAGTAAGAGAATATTTAATCAGCTTCTGCTACAAGCAAGAAAGATTCATAATGACGAGAAATTTAGAAGAGAGGTTAAAGCACTTTTAATCCCCAAGGCTTATTATATATTGGATGAGTTCTTTCACGACCGCTTTGAATAATCAATAATTGGCTAATTATAAATGTCTGTTCTTCTGGGTGTTGTGCTTTACCCTCTGTACATGAATAATTTTCGCACTATTTAATAATATTGAGTGTTTGTGCTAGGGTTTTTTTTTAGTATGGATAATCTTCCATAATGTAAATATAATAAAGATAAGCATTCGGCCTCTGTCGCGAATTTTAATGATTTTAAACTTTGACATTGATTTTAATTGTTTTTTTATTAATTTGTTTTGACCTTCTTTACTACATAGTCAGCATGGCTTTTAAAACTATCAATAATTATACCTAAATATTTACATTCATGAATATAATCCAGTTCATAACCAAACAACTTTAATTTGGCAACATTTTGATTCCCTTTATTATTTAGTATCATAACATTAGTCTTTTTGACATTTACAAACAATTTATTCTTTAAAAGCCACTCTTCAACATTCAACAACAATAAAATACCATATAGGAGCACTTCAGAGTATTTAATTTTAAATTATTTATTCCACTCCATTTCATCAAAGCATCTATGTCACTCTGAAGCACCATGCAATCCTGATCTATTCTTATACACCGGAATAACTTGAAATCATCTGCAAAAAGCAGATAATCTGATTCAAAATGTATTAATTATTATTAATCAAAATGAAAACAGTTTTGGGCCCAAATGGGACCCTTGAGGAACCCCCGACACAACCTCAAATTGAGACGAGGGATACCCCCTGAGCTTAACCTGTAGAGTACGACCCTTTAAGTAAGATGACAGCCACGACAAGAAGGAACCTCTGACACCAAATTTTTCAAGCTTATGCAACAAAACATCCTGATCCAACAGGTCGAAAGCCTTGCTAATATCTGTATACATGGAATGAACTTCATATCCATTATCCAAGGCATCTGCTATAAAGTTGGTGTAAGCAAAGAGGTTTGTCACAGTCGACCGATCACCCACAAAGCCATGCTGATTTTCTATAATAATATTCTTAAAGGCACTATCCAATATGGACATAACCATTTTTTGAAGACCTTGGGGATTGCGGTCTGAATACACACAGGTCTGTAATTGCTTACGTCAGAACTGTTGCCGGTCTTAGGCATAGGAGTTATAAAGGAGTATTTCCACTTATCTGGTAAAATACCCTGAGACAAGGATTTATTAAAAAATAAACAGTAATGGCTCACACAATGACACATCACACTCTCTAAGCATCAAGTTTGTTATCTTATCAGGACCCGCCCCTTTGGCCACACTTAATGACAATAATGAGATGCAAATAGCACCATTATTTTTTCACAGTCAGTCTCTTCTCGATCACCCAAAAACAAGGAATGGGGAATGTCATTCTTTCCTTGAGCCTTATTCCTGACAAAACTCCAAAACTCCCCTACATTTCCATTTATATTTTGCTCTACATTGGACACTTAAGGGTATAGCAGGAACTAGTCAGTTCTTTACATTCGAGATCCAATTTATCAAACTCACAGTAATGCTGGTAACTATTGGTTGTTTTCTACTTTTTGTGTGATGTCTTTTTAGCTATGATTTTAGTTTTTAATTTCAAGCAGAACCAAACAGGAAAATTGGATTTCCTAACAACAAACTTTGGTACAAACATATCTAACACCTCCCAAATGATCTCATATAAAATCTATCCACAATCCTGTTGATATCCTGACAGTACAATTCGACCCAGTTGTAATGCAATAAATAGTTGTTTAAACTACCATAATCCGCTTTTGTAAAATTCTAACGAAGCTCATTTAGCACATTAATATAATATATTATAATAATATATTGACCGTCAAATGACAATACTGACTCAAGCAGAGGGTGGTGGTCATCACAGTTAATCAAGGCACCACACTCAAAAATGCCAATGTAACAGTTAGAAAAGCATAGATCCCGAATGGAGTTATTTTTATTACAAACATAATTAAACTGGGATAGTCCTAAACATGAAAACTCATCACAAAGCATTACCTCTATGTCACTATTAACATTTTTAACCATCATACTATCACAATCCCAAATTAAATTTGAAAGATTATAATCACCAAAAATTATGATGGTGTGGTCTTTGTATTTCTCCTGAACATTCTTCACAAATTGAACATGATTAAAATACAACTCATACTGGGATCTTGGCGGAATGTAGACGCAGGCAAATATTATAATAAATATTTTTTTATGAATTACCTTAACCCTAACAAATATTTTTTTATGGTTTACCTTAACCCTAACAAATATGTGCTCGACACTCGAAGCATCTATAGGAATCACAGAAGAATCATGGCCAGTCTTTACAGCAATTAGGAGGTCACCCCCACATTGCTTGTTACTTGTATCACAGCTTCTATCCTTATGGTAAACGCTAAACAAATTACGAAACACTTCTGAGTCTGATATTTCCGGAGTTAGCCAACTTTCTGATAAGAATATATGGTGTTAAGTTTGGTGCGCAGTCCACGAACATTCTGGTAAAAAGCGCCATGTTACGAACTTCCAGAGTTTTTTAGACCTGTTTTGTTACTAGTATCTGATGTTGCTGTTGAGAACCTAGCAATAAATGGATTCCCATTTCTGTAAAGAATACCAATGTTCTGTTCGCCGTTCTTTTTGCGTTCATCCAGTTCTTCATACAGTTTTTTAATTTGATTTCTTTGTCTGCGTTAGGTCTGACTTGATTTGAATAGTGTCAGACTTTAATTTGTGCTTATGTTTAAGGCATTCAATTGCTACAGTCGTTTCAGGAAAGATAACCTTCATTGGCCTCGGCTTTATCCCTGTCCGACCAACCCTAAGAACTTTAAAGTCAGTCACAGAATGTACTTCCAATTTATTTAGTAGCCCCACCATATGACCCCTGTCATGATCTATTCGTACATTGGTAACATTAGATGGGCTCTCCTTTTATTAAATACCATGATGTTCTTGGAACGAAGAACTCATCGTTGCATTTCCTGAATTTTGCCATATAAATCATAGGGCTTCGTGGGCATCAGCCTTTCACCATTGGATGGCAGGTTGGTTGTATCTACTCCTTTAAGTTCATGAATATCATTCTGTACCTCATCAACCTTAGCTTCCAAAAGTTCGATCCTCTCATTTATTTTATCGTATTCCAGTTTGGAAAGACCAGAACAACCTCTGTGAGCCCATGAGCAGCACACGGAACACTCAATAGAGGCTTGATTGCCTTTAACTTCGCGATCACAATAGCAACAAACAAACACGTCCGCCATCACACGTTACCTCTGCGAGAGATAATCTCAATTGTTCAAGCAGAATGTTCATCGTGGCGTCCGCTGTGTGGCACGTAGCGCTGTCCTGCTGGAACCACACGTCGCTCACGTCCATATTATTCAATCTTGGCCAAAGGAAATCGGTTATCATCATTCTGTAGCGGTTGCCGTTGACGGTGATGGCCTCACCAACGTCGTTTTCGGAAAAGTACGGACCAATGACGCTGCCGCTCCAAAATCCGCACTAAACGGTCTTTTTGTGGATGCATTGCCACCTGGTGAACCTCGTGTGGGTTGGCGCCGTCCCATATACGGCAATTTTGCTTGTTTACATAGCCATTCATCCAAAAATGCGCCTCATCGCTAAAGATGATTTTTCGGCCAAAATTGGGGTCCTCTTTCAAAAGCTCCGAAGCCCAGTCAGCAAACAAACGGCGTTGTCTATGGTGATTAACTTTGAGCTCCTGGGTCAATTGGATCTTGTACGGGTACAGGCTCAAGTCCCGACGCAAAATTCGCCAAGTTGAAGTCTGCGAAAGGCCGAGTTCTTGTGCACGGCGAGGAATTGACTGCGTCGGGTTCTCCTGCACACTTTCACGAACAGCGGCGATGTTTTCGGCCGATCTGTCATATCTTTGACGTACGGGTGTTGGCTGATTGTTTACTGAACCGGTCGTCTCGAATTTGGCCACCAAACCAAAGATTATCCTTAATCTTTGACCAATCGTTGGAGAGTCGACTTTGAAGGGCCACCGCGTCTGCCGCAAAATGGGCGCGACGCGCGCAACGTTTGCACTAACGAACACTCATTTTGATAATAAATCATTTGGACGTGCTGCTCAATCGTGTAAATTGCCATGGTGATTTGGAATAGTAAACAACAATTTAAACAAACGCCGCTAAAACAACATGGCCACCACAGGCTGTCTACTTCGACCCGTACCAATTGAAAAACCCTTTATAACATTCTCTGTAAAAAAAAACTTCCTTGTGGCCCTATTAATGCGTCCAATAAATTGATACATAAAACTTACATTTTGTTAGCAGCATCCTATCCTGAGGATTGTGAACCTGCTGTGAGAGGCTATGAAGTAAGATCTGAGCTGTCTGGTATCGTTGGAAACATTCTTCAGGATTGCCGAAGAGTTCGTCCAAAGCTGCCGCCTGGCACTGAAAAGAAAATCATTTGAACAAACGCAACAAATTATATGCAAAGTATTCACGATGCTTAAAAAGTTCCACTAAATATTAGTTGTTTTAGATACGAAATATTAACGCAGTGTAATGAACATTCAAATAAAGTACATAGTGTTAATAATATGCATTTAAAGTTGTGTTAGGTTAAAAGCTATCTAGGTTCGTTATACTTTAAAAATGAAAGTTAAAAATTTCTTGCACCAAGTTCAAAAAATAAAGTGCACAGTAAAAATAATAGACGCTCAGTTAAAATATACGAATATTTTAACTTTGATTATATTAACATATGATCGGTACAAATAGTCGAGCCTTATAATATATTCAGCCGTTCAGTAAATGTATTGTACCTTCAACAATTCAGAAATAGCATATTCGAACGACTCGCTATGCTATAATGCTGATGCAAGTGACATTTACCCGGTAATCGGAAAAAGTTGTTTTGTTTTATAACATTTTGAGTTCAAAGTAATGGCTCTTAACCTGTAATAGTTTTTCGTACCAACACTACTAACCAACGTAAGCTAGCCCAAACTACCGAAAGTATTTCAAACTGATTTAGTCGCCTGCTTCATTGTAGTGTCTCTAAGATAAACGCATTATTAGTATTTTATTTAGGTTTTATTTTTTGATTAGTCCGATTGCATCGAAAATGTATGTGATCGGTAACGAGGTAGGTGTATATTTAATTCTTGAATGTGCAAATAGGTTATGAATTTTTTTATTTACGCAATACCGTTTTGTTCGGAAGTAAGAATTGTATCAGAATACGAGTCTCCTGTAGAGGATATATCAGAAAGCGAAGAACAACTAACCCAAATGACTAAAAAAACTGATAAAGAAGAGAAAGAATATTCTGACATAGAAGCAGCGAAAAACCATTGATATTGAAGGTACGTGGAGCTTTTTTATTTCAAAAATAGGCTTTCGGATGAAGATGTTACCAATGCAACAAAGTTAACTATAGAGGAGAGCAATATAAAAGTAAAATATATTTACACTGTTTCACAGATCGTCATGGTGTAGCGCTTTACCAAGTTGATCTACCTCATAACCTCGATTTTGTCTCTAGTATTTTGAGTCTGCTTTTAAAATTAGCGATAAATGCAACACATTTTCACGCAGATGCCACATATAAGATAATATGGCAAGGCTTTCCTGTTTTAGTTGTGGGTAGAAATAAACACTTCCACCCTTTCGGATTAGCCGTATGCTCTAATAAAGGGACAGAAGACTTTGAATTTATTTTTAAAGCTTTAAAAAATAGAGTTAACATTTTTCAAGAAGAAACATCACCGTATTTCAATTAGTGACGCTTCAGAAGGCATTCACAAGGGATTAAAGAAAGTTTTCAGCTATAACACGAGTATTGTGATGCGTTGGGTTCACATGAAATAAAATGAATAACACTGAAGTAGCCCTATTACATTGGGATACACGTCTCACAAAAAAAGTTTATGGTCTTCAGGTGGGCCTAAGAGGGTATAAGTTTAATAGTGAAGAAAACCCAAAATCCAATTTTTCGTTCAGTAATATTCCGATATGTTTGGGTTTATTAATTTCCATGATTTCTAATAAGTTTAATTTTTGTTTTTGTTTTCCAAATGTAAGATTTTGAAATCTTGATTGAAATTATGATTTTCATTAAGTAAATGTTTGGCATAATGAGACTTATCCTTTTTTAAACTATAACTAGATATATGTTCTTTGATTCTCGTTTTAAATGTTCTCCCTGTTCGGCCTATGTACTTTTTTGTACAAGAAACCACATTGTAACTGATAAACCCCTGATTGACTATATTTATTGATTTTAGATTTATTATTTTTAATGAGTTTGCCAAGAGAATTATTAGTACGGCGAGCTATTTTGACATCTCTTTTTATAAGTGTTTTGGCTATTCTGGTAGTTATCTTTCCTGTATAAGTTAATGTTTTGTATGTATGTTTATCATTGGATTTTATTAATATGGGAAATATAAGATTTAGAGCTTTTTTCATTTGTTTTTTCTGTAATATTTTATCTATTAATTCTGGTTTATACCCATTGTTAATTGGTACCTGTTTTATTCAATTAAGTTCTTTCTTGAAATTTTGTTCAGATATAACTAATCTGTAATAATCTGTATATAAAACTATTGTATGCTGAGAGTTTGTGTGCATATGGGTGATTAGAATTATGTGGAATAGTTGTGTTAGTTTGAGAAGGCTTATGAAATATTTCAAATTCATGTTTGTTATTATTGTTGGTTATTTTCAAATCTAAATAGTTAATAGAATGATCTTGTTCAATTTCTATTGTAAATTTTATGTTGTGTAATGTGTTTATGTGCTCTAAAAACATTTTTAATTGTCTATCTGTGCCTGTAAAATAAGTTAAAATGTCATCAACATATCGGTACCAATATACAAAACATTTACTCAAGCCATGATTATGGATTTTATCTTCTATCTTATTCACAAATAATTCTGCTAAAATTGGACTTAAGGGGTTACCCATTATTAAACCCTCCTCACTTCCATAAGTCATCAGTAAATTCAAAATAATTTTGATCCAAACAAACTGTTAAAGACTCTAAAATATCTTGTTTAACCATAATGTTAATTTTGTTTTTTGTTGGTAATTCTTCGACTAAATCTATGACTTCTACTGGAGGAATGCTTGGGAACAAGTTTTGTACATCGAAAGAGATCAATTTAGCGTTAGTTGGAATTGTTAAATCTTTGTTATTGTCTATAAGTTCGTAACTGTTTTTAATGCCATAGGCCCCTAAATTATATTCTTTGATTAAGTTACATAAAACATATATGCCAATTAAACCAGTGGTATCTTATTTCTCAGCCCCGGCTGTTAAACTCTCCAATAAATTAATTAACATAATTAAAAATCATTGCAAATTCTTACCTAAATATAGCATTAAAAACAGTGACGAACTTATAGACAATATCAAAGATTTAACAATTCCAACTAACGCTAAGTTGATCTCTTTCGATGTACAAAATTTGTTCCCAAGCATTCCTCCAGTAGAAGTCATAGATTTAGTCGAAGAATTACTAAGAAAAAACAAAATTAACATTATGATTAAACAAGATATTTTAGACTCTTTTTGGATCAAAATTATTTTTAATTTAATGATAAGTTTTATGTAAGTGAGGAGGGTTTAATAATGGGTAACCCCTTAAGTCCAATTTTAGCAGAAATATTTATGAATAATATAGAAGATAAAATCCATAATTATGGCTTGAGTAAGTGTTTTGTATATTGGTAACGATATGTTGATGACATTTTAACTTGTTTCACAGGTACAATAGAAATTGAACAAAATTATTCTATTAACTATTTAGATTTGAAAATAACCAACAATAATAATAAACATGAATTTGAAATATTTCATAAGCCTTCTCAAACTGACACAACTATTCCACAATAAAACAGGTAGCAATTAACAATGGGTATAAAACAGAATAATTAATAGATAAAATATTACAGAAAAAAACAAATGAAAAAGCTCTAAATCTTATATTCCCCATATTAAAATCCAATGATAAACAATCCAATGATAAACATACATACAAAACATTAACTTATACAGAATAGCCAAAACACTTATGAAAAGAAATGTCAAAATAGCTTTCCGTACTAATAATTTTCTTGGCAAACTCATTAAAAATAATAAATCTAAAACCAATAAACATAATCAATCAGGGGTTTATCAGTTATAATGCGGTTCTTGTACCGTGCGTTCAATTTATCTTGATAACACTTTGATTAGCTGTAATTTTTTTGTTTTTAAAGATATCAAGGTGAACAAAAAAAACAAAATGTAGGGTTGGTGGCCAAGTTTTTTTCTAAGTTACATATAAAACAAAACACTAACAATTTTCTGACATATAACCCTACTTTATATTTTTTAAATGGAACACCCCGTATATTACTACATTTTTGGACTCTCTAGAGAAATCTAAACACATTTCGTGTATAATATCCTATACCTATCTTTAGCTGTTTACGAAATATTGACAGTTGAAAGTCGGGCATTTTGACACTTTCACAGGCTCTACAATTTAAACCGCGCGACATGAAAGAAAACGGTTTGCACATTCCTATTAAGATAACCCACCTCTGTAAAATATTATTTCATTGAACCTGATACATTCATTTTTGAGACACCCTATATATGTATATATTTTGAGACACCCTTTATACATGTAAAAGATAAATCAAGTCATAAATTGAAGTCGAGTTTTTGCGAGGTTTTTTGGAGGAGATCCGAAAGGTATTGCTCGAGAACGGAAAATAGAGAGTCAGAAGCCATCGGAGTGTACGGTTTATTTTGGTGAATTGTTTTGCTTCTGTGTTGCGATATGTCATTACAAGTCGGTAAAATAAAACTTATAATATTGTTATTAACATAATTTGTACCATTATATATTTTATACTCATTGATAATTCATAATTGATGGTATTAACCTGTATATATATTTTGATATTGTTATAAACCTAATTTGCACAAATATTTCATTTATTATCATTGATAATTCATATTTGATGGCATAACGTGTGTATATATTTTGATATAGTTATTAACATAATTTGCATAAATATTTCTCCTATTTTCATTGATAA
>JAEQML010061466.1:0-25713 GCA_016904865.1 Pissodes strobi
TAATAAATCCCTTTAATTTCTAAATCTCTTGATAGACATATGCAGGGCCTTTTTCTAAATTTTATTATCCTATTTTCAAGGATCAATAATCATTGATACATTTCTTGTAAAAAAAATTAGTGGCGCCCTACTCTAACCGCCAGAACCTAGACCCTCGCCTTAAAAAAAAAATGAATCCGCTGAGTAAACCTGGCATATGGATCGCCTAATGAGCAACTAACGTATAAGGTTACATATTTGGCACCCAACGATTAAGGCTTGTTATAGATCTACAAAAGGCATTCACATCGGCATTTTATCATTATTCCTCTACTACGTTATTTATTACAATAGTAATATAAGATATTTGCTAAAAGAAACCGAAAAAGCTTCTGTATCCCGGATTACAGGAACTCGCAGAGTTATTCGAACAGTTTTGATGTGGGAACAGAGGGTATAGTTCCAACGAATTAGGGATTTACTGTATTTTTCAAATATGCGATTGTTTCCATCGTATAAAAAATCGGTGGAAACTTCTTCACATAGTTCATAGGCATGAGAATTTCATGGGAAAGGTCATAAAAATTGCTTATTGGAAAGTTTATGTATGTTTATATAGCATCGTAACGGTACAAACTAAAACCGTAAGTAATATTTCTAAGCATTTTTATTATTCTTCGAAAATTCTACAGGTATTTAATGTTTGAAGTTATTATTATTACTTTGTGTAAAGAGAAAGCAGCACAGATGTATCAATTCTTTCCGTACAGGGCCTTACTTACTATGAAGTGTTATTTGTTAACGAAGCTCTAAACGAATTAAGGTCATTGTGTGATGCAATTTAGGCTTAAATAGATTTCTAGACACGATCGAAGTTATGTAAAAATCTAGAGCTTTGAAGGCATATTTTAAGCTTCTAAACTATCTCATATACTTTTAAATATTTATCCTTCTCCACTGCTTCCAGTACTTGGCACAGAATTAAGCAAATGGCAATTTCTTCCCAAAGTTTTTTGTGTAAAATTATTGCTGAATTTTTCGGATTTAAGTTCCTCATGAGTTTTCATAAGTTCGATCAATAAATTTTTCTGAGATCGGGATATAAGATTAGAATCTCTTATATCTTATATTTTTCCTGCCAATATGGGATGGGCCCTCAACCCGAAAATTTAGTGTAAAATATCCAAATTGACAAAAGAGCTTCCGTTCGTTCCAAATTTTGAAATGTAAAAAGCGTGCGCATGCCCGTGAAAAATGCTTAATCACTAGGGAACATTATCTGATATCTCTATCTCATTTTTATTTTATTAGAAAAAGACATTGCTCTACTGTCCTGACCCTATAAACTTATCTAAAAATGTCTTTTGTAGGTCAAATGTACCAAATCAAATACATTGGCAATATCGCATATTCAAATCATGAGTTCCGATTACTCAAGAGTACTTGATCTTGGAATCAATGGAACAATTATTGTAGGAACAGATCGTTCCCATTCCATAGCAAAATTAATGGATTCATTGGAAGCTCAAAAATTCATACCCAAGACGTGAAATCTCGAGTTATTGGAACATTGCTTACGTGGAAAGAGAAGGTATAATAGGGAACTTAAGCTTATGCTTATGCGATAAAAACAATCATACGTTTAAAAAATTCAATACCTTAAACTTTCTCTTCTCACGTGAGAGCTGTTTCAATGACTCAATAATTCACATCCTGGTGTAACAGGCTACGATTTCATATTATACAAAAACCTGGTTTCTGACGGAATGGCGAAGGATCAAAATAAAAATTTACGAGGTCAATTAGAGTCGACTAAAATTGATCTATTTCTGGAGGGAAAAGAATCAAGCATCATATTATTTATTAAAGTAGGCTACAAAAATTAGATAATCACCACAATAGGACTAATATTGGAAAAGCATGGAACCCAATCCATTAAACTAGGTATTCTAAAGCAAATAGATCATAATTATGTCTTGAAATATCAAATGCACATGCTTTCTTTTGAACGAATTAACTTTACACACACGATATATTGTTGCAGCTGGAACCACAAAGCTTCGTTGTATATTGGTATTTTCCCCTTGGTTTTGTCCTATTATGCTGTCTTTCTAAATGGAGAAAGAAACCCTTCTTCTAATCCGTTGGCTTGTTTTCATTATTTCAGTTCGATAATACACCTTGATGGCCATCCACTGTATTCGGCCTTGTTAATTATGGTTTTTAATTGCTGAGTCGAAGTATTTTGGAATCAAGAATATATTTTCGCCTTTCTTGGAGGGTTGTGTCTAAAATAAAACAACAGTGATAGATTGTTTACAGATTAGCCGAGTAATTGGAGTTTGGACATGCCGAGTTATATTTTAAGGTTATTTAGGGATATCTAACACTGTAATTATAACTTACTTTTTGTATACTTGATGGTCATTCTGTGGTAATTTTCTCGTTGATTTATACTTGATAATATATTGTTTTGCTTAGGTAATTACGGAATATTTTCATTTTGGGAATGAAACATTGACGTTTGTTAGAAGTATGTCATGTCACTCCGGTTTTAAACCATAGACTACACGACCGGTGGAACGCGCATCGGATCCCTCCGTCGATATCGACTCGAGAACCACTCTAATTCGCGTTGCATTTATTGAAGGATTTAGCTATCATACGCTTGAATTTGCTGATTATACTGGATAGTATCAATGTTTAGCCCTCTACGCTCGCATATTGACGCAGTATTACACGGACTTTCCATTATTAAAGTTCGATAATATTTCAGCTCGGAGTAGATTCTAGCGACGCGAAGGAAATTGGTCTATGTTTCACATAATCTGTGGGGGATAATTTTGGCGGTATAAGTGACAGCTTTCTGGACAAGCGCGTGGTCTTCACGGTCGACACGGTTGCCAAGTTAATGCCTTATTTGGCATAATGCTATTAGTGGCGCGTGTTGATTGTAATTTTAGACTGCCGCATAACGCGTGGGTTATATATTCCCAACAAGCATATAAAAGTAGATTCTAACTGATTTAAATCATTTCGATAACGAGTCGCTTTAGCGCTTGTTTTGGCGAATCCGGTACTATGACATCATAACTTTCTAGTACTTTGTCACAAATAGGGACGCTTCTGGCAACATAGTATGTTGAGCCGGCGCGATGTTAATTCTGCTAGCCTCGTCAATGGGCGTTTTCACACTAGCCGACACGACAACGACACGACAACGACAACGATGTCGGTGGACTCGTTATCTCATATAATTAAATGGGAATGCTTTCACACTCTACGACATGTCGGTGTCGTGTCGTTGCAGGAAACGACATGTCGTGGAGAAGCAAGCAATCCTGTCGTGTCGTGGCGAGTTTCGTCCATATTTTTGTAAGTGGTGTGTGGAATCACTGATGTTTGTTTGAATTTATAGGTGAAACTAAAGAAAAATTACAAGTTTCAAATATGACATCGTTATATTGATTGAATTAGTGGAATCTAAGCCCTGTATTTGGGAGAAAAACCCATGAACATAATAAAATATTAATTAAATTATCTAATATGTAGTCAAATGAATTTTTGCTCATAGGAAAATAATTAAAGTATGTACTTAATTGAGTCATAAACCAACTTCTCAAACAAAGTATAGTAAAGTCGCCTCTAAATATCTCAATTTAATAATGGGATGTACCGTTAACATCTCGGTATTGATGGATGTCCCCATAACTGCATTTGCTTACATTGTTTTTTGCGCCTCAAATGAAATAAATATAATATATAGAATTTGTTAAGTACCGACACACAACAACTGCATGTGCCGTGTCGTTGAAATGTGTAAACCACCTGTCGGATATCGTGTCGGCATCGTTGTCGTGTCGTTATCGTGTCGTTGTCGTGTCGGCCAGTGTGAAAACGCCCATTTTCGGAGCAAGCCAATTTAGTCTTTATGTGATCTTGAAGGAACCAGTAGGTTTCAGTGCCGAGCTCTCGAAATTGGGAAATTTCGTTGAGATACTGATATTTAGTGTGAAATATACAGTGCCCTAGTTAGGGGAGTATTCAACGAAGCCCTTGAGCAGGATTGTGGTCGTCGATGGTTTCTCGTCTGATGGATGATTGTAGATGAAGGAAGATTTGTAGATTCGACCACCTGCACCCACGTTTGGGGATTTGACTTTCGAGAGCTGCCACACACTTGAACCCCGTTTAACATCTAAAGGTATGTTGTTTGAGTAAATTTGATACAGATATTGTTTTAATCTGTTATTTGTTGAGGTTCCGTACCTGTTTCCTTCATATTTTGGCTTGATCAGCGTGCTAATTTGCCCTATTTGTTTCAGGGGTTTCAATTCTTGGATTTTCCTGTTCCTGTTTTCTATCTTTGGATTTCTGTTTTTCCGGATTTTTGAAATTTAATTTTTGGATTATTGGTTTTTATGGGCCTTCCATTGTCCTCTTACGATCCGGTTTCCTACCTGAGTTTCCAGACTGCATACTGAGACTCCTCCGATAACACGTGGTTTCGGAGTAACCATCAATTGACTGCGTGTCTCGCTGTCTGATCCAAGCCTCAACGCATACGGAGTGTGTCTCCTCGACCTTGACGCTCCAGTGATTCGACGAACATCTGGATCCTGGATGAACTCACTGTTGGCTTGATAACGTATCAGATAAGTCTTAATTTAGGATATTATATAGTGTATTTTGGGACTTTTATTTTATTTCATTTTATTATTGTGTTTTATTTGATTGGTGATTTAGGGCGAATTAAATTAAATTTTCGGATGAATTTGCTTAATGAAAGTATTGATGGTATGACTTGATTTAAAATATAGTTACCTTCAAGTTATTTGGGAGTAACGAATTATTCTCAATAGTTAGCATAGGTATACCGGATTATCCAGCTAATCCGGATAGTTTTGGCGTGTTATTAATTCATTTCAGCGTAGTCTTGTTCGCGTGTTTTACTTCTTTTCAGCGTCGTATAATATAAATATTTTTGGAACTGTTCGCATATAAGCATAGCGTATCGACGCGTAATCATATAGGTTTACCTCTGGTACGGATACTATTTAATAGGCGAATATTTTACTTACATGAATCTAGTACATTAATTTGAACTAGCACGTTAACTTCTCGCTTATTGATTAGAGTCATTTAGAGTGTAGAAGTAGAAGAAGTTATCATATTTTTGTACCGTATAGGTTGATAGCACCAATCAAGGGCATGTAAACGACACGTGATCACGTCTTCGTATTCATAGGGCGCCGTAGATATAACATGAAGTATTAATTAACTTTAAACCGTTACTTTTAATATTCCATCTTTAGCATACATATATATATTAATTGTCATAGCTACATATACAAGAAATTCTTCTTGTAGCAATTATTTTTCTTATTTAATTCAAAAGTATAGTCACCAATACGGAATATACACTTGTTATTTTTGTTTAATTGGGGTGATATTTCTTTTTGTTTCCCCTTCCAAGTTTTTCAATAGGTTACAGCGGGGAGGAGAGCAATTCGTGGTTATTGGTCGAATCTCACTGAAGATCCAGCATCAGGGCATGGCGATAAGTTAACCGCGTGGCGCTCAGGCATTATAACTCACCACGACCCTTCTCCACTGTCTAAAAGCTGGGGGCCGCCATTGTTCCTGCACTAAAGGCTGTACCACCGATTGTGAACTTGGAGATTATTGTGAAGTTGGAGATTATTGTAAACTTGTATATTATGTAAATTAGGTTTGTATTTGTTTGGGAACTGAGCGTTGCACTGGATGAAACGCCAGATCAAATACATTTAACAACTGTATCGTTTCGTCACGAACCATGTTGCCAAATTCCAGAAATAAAATGGTATAACTGGGTACACAATACGTGCAACCTAAAAATAAACCGTAAGAATTACACAACAGGGGCTAGAACTCGAATAAATCTTGCAAATGTGCATGTTCAAAATTACACATAGATCAGCACTTTAACAAAACTTTCTTACTCCCAAAGACAATATAAAATCTATAGTTTCCTTAAGACAAGAATTTTACATTAATTAAAGCGAAATGCTCCAGTAAATTTTGCAGCAATGTAGCAACTAGAACCTTAATAATTGGGGCTCGTATAATAATCTCATTGAGGAAACAGAATGCTTTGATTGCTAATTATAAACATAATGTGTTGACGCTATTCAGCAAGGAAACTTAATGCACTCTCTTAGCATACTAACAGCCTATGCACGCAAATAGAGTATTACAGTGACGTCATTGACGTCATGCAATATAATAGATCTTGGAAAACGCACATGTATATGATATGTATATTATTTTTATTATTTATCATTTAGTGATATATTTTAGCACGTAATTAAATAACACCTAAAAATTAGGATGATTCCACAGTTTTTATCTTTCCAAAGACTCGATTTCAAAAAGAGATATCGATTGGTCATCAATAATTATTTATAATTTTATATGATGGATACGATATTGAGGCATGAACGTTTAGTGCCTCATAGATTAGGCGAAGCAATACCGCATAATTTACTTTTACCACCCAATAAACATTCTAAATGCAAACTGGTTTTATGAGAGCTTTAAAAAAGTTCTAAGGAGATTCAACGTCAGAGTGATGTTTTATTTATGCCTTACTTTACCCGAAGCTTGCAAATTAAACTGAAGGTATGTGGAGCGACACGCAATCATAGATTAGTCTGAACTTGCTGCTATATCCAAAGCCGCAAAAGAGATTGTTCGCAGGATTACTGAGGACAATACTATTAAAATCTGCACGGACAGTAGATCCTGAAAAGTTATAAACTTACAGCCAGGTCAGTACTAGAATGCCACAATTCACTGAACAAAGCAGGACTCTTTGTGATCGGATACGTTGATGACATAACAATCATTGTTGCGGGCAAGTTCGAAGGGGTTCTGTAGGAATTAATGAACAGAGCTTTCAAAATGGTAGAGAGATGGTGCAACAAAAACTCACTTTCGGTCAATCCCAACAAAACAGAACTTGTGCTATTTGCAAGAAGGAGAAAATTAAAATACAATCCACCCTCTTTGTTCGGGGTACAACTCAAGCGATCAAAAGAAGTAACATATCTAGGGAATCATCATAGACAAGGATCTTAACTGGCAGCGCTACCTACACTTTAAGTATGAGAAAGCTGTCCGAGCTTTTTACCAGTGTAGGAGAGCGATAGGGTCGACATGGGCTAAAATCACATACTAGATATATACAGCTGTCATCAAGCCTATGTTTGCATACGGCGTACTAGTTTGATGGCCACGATCAGGAAAAATAACAGATCAAGCCAAAATGTCCCGCCTCCAAAATTTAGCATGCACAGCTATCACTGGAGCAAGGAAAACCACTCCCACAAAGGCAGTGGAAGTACTTTTAAACCTGTCTCCGTTAGATATTTCTGTGAGAAATGAAGCACAGGTAACCCCAGTACGCTTGAACTCCATGGGTACGTGGAGGGGAAAAAGCTGGGGACCTCGACACGAAACAGATCTAAACGAGGCATACCGCATACAACCAGCTATGAGAGTGAGCACAGACCTTGTAGTCGGAAATTATATTTTCAACAAACGGTTCAAAATTGAACTAGCCTCAATAAATGATCTGTCACAAACTTATGACATCCACATCTACACGGACAGATCAAAAAGAACCTCAGGAGCTGGCGCAGGTGTTTATATGAAAAAAGATGGCGTCAAGTGATGACGACCCGAGTGATAGCGAGAGCATTAAAAGCTCAAAAATCGCGGAAAAAGTCGAAAACACGTACAAATGTTGTGTTAAAAAGGCGTATAATACTCGCCATTGCATAAACTGTGAATGTACTTTTCATGTTTCCTGTGCTAAAAGGAATACCGGAAGCCAAATCGTAAAAGCTGATGAAGAATCTGTTCTAAAGGTAAAAATAGACTTTTTACAACAACTGCTCCAAGAGTCTAAAGAAAAATAACACTATACTACAGGAAAATAATCTTATATTAAAGGAAAACAACAGGCTTTTGGTGGAGAGGTTAGATCACCTAGAAAAAAACCAAAACAAAACACAAGGCATCAGAAGCGACGGCGGCGGCGCAATAAAGCTTGATTCTAGAGCAAACGATCTACGAAATGACCTCAGAGTAGTTCAAATGCACCAAACAGCCTCGAAATCTGTATGGCAACAGCCAATTTCAATTGCCCCTAGGAAAACTCCAAGAAAAGAAGAAGATAAAGAACTGTCAGTAGTGTCAGTGTTAAATTCAAATGTAAACACAACAAAAGTAAACGCAACTTATGGCGGCGCCGACGAAAATAATGAAAATCCCTCAGAAAACTCGTTAGAAGATGAAGGATTTATCACAGTATCGAGAAGAAAACCTAAAAAACGAGTACCTCCAACCGAGCAACTCTATCGAAACCTGGAAAAATCCTACTATCCTCGCAAGAAACAACCACTTGTGGGAACAAACACTGAGGAGTCCCAATTTGGAGCCCCACCTAACAAAGCAAGTAAAATATGGTTGTTTCCAAAGTCTCAAATATAGTCACTGAAGAGAATATTCAAACATATGTGGCTAAACGCTCAAATTCCAAACAAGAAGACATAGAGGTAAAAAAGTGCCAACCCAAACAAGAAAAATCAGGTAAACTACGATTCATGGTTGGAGTGACTCCTCAACTAAAAGAAATTGTCTATAATCAATCATTCTGGCCCAAAGGAGTAGGCTTTGAAAGGTTTGACTTTGCACGGGGCCGTAGTTTTTTAGACAACCAGGACAAGAGAGAAAGCAAAACCTAGGCAACCAAAATCTCATAGAGCACAAGGTGCACCATATCCAAAGTCTTAACAACAAAACTTGGAATTTGAAGTTCTTAGATGAGATTTTACCTGGTATCCTGTGCATTACTGAACACTTGACTCCATACAAACAATTGGTCTACTAAACTACTCGCTTTGTAGTTCTTTTTCAAGATCATGTAGTAGAGGCGGAGGAACTGCAATTTTCTGCAAAAAGGACATTAAACCAAGTAATTTGAATTTAGGTATTCTACCAATCGAAAAGCATCTTGAATTTTGTGCATTTCAATTTAAATTTTTAGGTAAACTTCTAATATGTATTTGTATTTATCGATCACCATCAGGTGATATTAACATTTTTCTTAATTGTCTGCACTCTTTATTAGATTTAATTTACAGAAATGGCAAATATTTGATAATCTGTGGAGATTTTAACATAAATTTTTTAGGATCTAGTCAGGAAGCCAATGACGTAGTTCAGATGTTAACGAGTTATGGGCTTGAGTCACAACTAGACGAAGTAACCAGGTGTGGTCGTTTCTCTGGAAGCCAGATCGATACCATATTTACCAATATTGACAAAGAATTCTCATCATGCAAGGTACACATCACTAGCATATCTGATCATTTTGGGCAAATTTTTAAGTTTAACTCGCTTAAACAAAATGAGCCACAAAAAGTGCTAAGCAAGCGTTTACAAGACAATATACAATATTTCGTCAGTCTCTTAGAGAGGGAGTCCTGGGATAATGTAATAAACTCTAGTGATGTAGAAGAAAAATTTATTGCTTTTAGTAACATTTTTAACTACTACTTTGAACTCTCTTTTCCGAAACAACAATTTTATCCAAAAAACAATGCCAACACTTGGGTAAATAGGGAAATTAAAAACTACTCTGAATATATTAAAGACATCTATGTATGGTACAAAAAGACAAACTCCCCTATTATATACGAACATTACAGAAATGAACGCAAATTATATAGGCAGTATATTTCCAATTTTAGAAAAGCTGTACATGATAACAAAATTAGTAACTCTCAAAACAAGTCTAAAACAGCCTGGAACATTCTGAATTTGCAGTCAAATAAAAATAAAGTTAAATTACCATGTGAAATAAAAACTGATTCAAACCAGGTTATATCCAGACCAAACGAAATAGCAAACCTCTTTTCACGGCAATTTTTTTCTTTGCCTAGCTGCAACAATATACTTTGTTCTATAGATAATGTTTGCCATCAGACTATCTTTCTCTTTCCTACATCAGTGAATGAAATCTTTAACTTGATCAACAACTTACCAAATAAAAGGTCAAGTGGTCTAGATGATGTACCTATTTTTCTATTAAAGCAAGTCTCCAAAACTCTGAGTAAACCTTTAAGCAACATTATAAATAAAAGCT
This sequence comes from Pissodes strobi, assembly GCA_016904865.1. NCBI lineage: Eukaryota > Metazoa > Arthropoda > Insecta > Coleoptera > Curculionidae > Pissodes > Pissodes strobi. The sequence continues at coordinate 10,175 of JAEQML010061466.1, forward strand.
TTGAAACTGGTATTTTTCCAGATTCTCTTAAGAAAGCAAAAAAGGAAATTCCCAATTAATCTCAAATTACAGGCCAATCTCATTGCTGCCTTCAGTGTCAAAGATCTTTGAAAGATCAATTTACACAAGGCTCATGAACTTTATTCAGAACAATAATATTTTTTCAGAGTGTCAGTTTGGATTTAGACCCAAAATGTCAACCCAGTTAGCAATCTTTAAAACTTTAGAATTTATTGTAAATTGCATCGATCAAAATAAAAAAGTGGCAGGTCTCTATTTTGATCTTTCAAGGGCCTTTGACACTGTTAACCACAGGTTGTTGCTGGATCGATTGGAGAGGTGCGGACTTAGAGGTCTGTGCTTAAAGCTAATAGACTCATATCTCTCAAACCGAGAGTATACCATTGCTCTTGATTATGAGGGTCAAAATTTTTTCTCAGATCCAATTCTCACTGCAGTAGGAATTCCACAAGGGTCAATCCTTGGACCTATCCTGTTCCTCTTGTATGTTAATGGTCTTGGTGACCACATACCAGCAAAAAAAATCTGTCAGTATGCTGATAACACCTCCATTATTCTTGATAATTCCTCTATATCCGATCTTGCTGCAAATTGTACAAACGCGGCTGGGCAAATGAAATTATGGTGTGAACAGAGTGGGCTTGAGCTTAATGTAAGTAAAACTGGTTTGCTAGCCTTTCAGAAACAAAATATAGAGCAACAGGAGTCGCTATATATTGGATGAAAAATCGATTCCATCTCTAAAAAACATAAAGTTTTTGGGGATTCATTTGGACCCTCCACTAAACTGGGATCATTAAATTTTAGTCATGGAAAGCAGACTTAATAGCATGTGTGCACTTATCCGCAGGTTAAAGGACCAGCTGTTTGTGAAGACTGTCAAACTTTTCTATTTGTCAAATATTCAGCCTATAATTACATATAGTATTTTGTTTTGGGGATCCTCTAGGAAGGCTCAAAACATATTTGTTGCCCAAAAGAGAATAGTAAGATGCATCTATGGTATTACACCTACAACTTCATGTCAGCCCTATTTCTCGAAATTAGGCATATTAGCTGTCACCTCTCTTTATTTTTATGAGCTTGTGATTTTTGTCAAAAAGAATCTAGGTCTATTTAAAACAAACAGAGATCCACACTCAAACATGTCAATGGAAACCAGAGGTGGATGTGACCTTGCAGTTCCATTACATAGATCTACCTTTTTCCAGAAGGGACCAGTATATCAACCTATTAAAGCTTATAACTCGTTACCTGTTGAACTACGACAGATGGAAAATTTATCAACTTTTAAAAACAAGGTAAAAACATTTTTGGAGGCAAAATTTCAGTAGGTGATAAATATTATATTGTCATATCTAGTAAATATTAGTACCTACATGTATATTAACTTATCTTGACGTTGCTTTTCATTGAAAAATGTTTTGTTGGCAATAAAAGTTTATTTATTTATTTATTTATTTATTTATTTATATACCCGAGCTCGATATACAAATGCAGATACCACTAGGTAGTCTCAGCACCATATTCCAAGCTGAACTGTGTGACTTAACGATGGGTGCTGGAAATGTGACGGAGAAGAAAGTCACAAACAAAGATATACTGTTCGTCACGACGGCAAGACAGTTGTGCAAACACTTAACAAAATGGAGACCAGAAGTTTGATGGTTAAGGAGTGCATAAAAGCACTAAACCAAATATCTGCAGAAAACAGAGTAACCATCGCCTGGAAAAAAAGACACAACGGAGACTTTGGTAATGAAAGAGCAGACACTGTTGCCAAGAAAGCGTCTCGTAAAAAACCAATTGGTCCAATACCAATACTACCACTCACCATGGACACTGTTCGCGAACAATTAAAAAAAAAACAGCAATTCGAGAATGCAGCACCAGGTGGAAAACGGCAGAAGGGCTTCGCCACTCCAAAGCAATACTAACAGGTCCTAGTAAATGCAAAGCTAGATATTTTCTAAAACTATCAAGGCAAAACTTGAAAATAATGACAGAAATACTTACCGGTCATTGCAGACTAAATGACCATCTGCACACGATAGGTGTCGTTGACGACTCCCTATGTAGGGAATGCTTAAAGGACGACGATACGGCAGAACACATTTTCTGTCCCGCTCTCGACAGACAAAGACATACTCACCTGAAGATACAATGGCCAACGATGACCGACATAAAGGGATGCGATTCAAGCCGCATACTAAGCTACACAAACACCGTAAGACTGCTGGATTTGTAAAACCTTTCTGGGGGCACAATGGGTCCACTCAAGTGGCCTAAGTGCGCAAGTGGCTGACATATTTATGCCTCACCACCCCCTTCCTTATCCGTATCCGTTGACTGGATGTCCGCAAAAACAGAATTTCTGTGTGCTGGATTAAAGGACATGCACAGTGCAAAGGTAACAAATTAGAGCAAAAATTGGCAAGAGAGACAGCCGGTTGAAACATTATGGGAGCTGGCCCTTCAAGGCTACCTATCGCGACGTAGATAGGTATGATAAAGAAAAGGTCACCCATAAAACCTTTAGGGAAGATGGGACGAAACAACTAACTGTCGACTGACCAGACAGCTACTAAGCTACCCCAATGAGTCTGCAGCAAAGGCATACCTGGGTATGTCGAGGAAGAACCTACGACTCATGGCGGGGATTCTGACTGACCACTGCCAGCTCAGGAAATACTTCACATAATGAGATTATGCGAGGCACCCCCAAGCAGAGGCTGTGAACAGGAGGACGAAACAGTAGAGCATCTGCCCTGCGATTGCGACCCTGTCTCGGAACTAAGGGAGTCATTTTGGGAGAACGATGGCCAACCATGGCTTTCTCAGAACAGCCTCCTCGGGCAACATCGCCGCCTTTTTTCAACACTAGGCTAGGCGACGGCCTAGACGGATTGGTTGATCTAGGGAGGACGCACAGGGGTCCAATGGGGCCTAAGTCCGTGACCTATCAAGGCCACCCTCTCACTATTTCCAGACTCCAGATGCTTTACTTACAACCAAATATACTAGAAGATCAATTTGCCGTAAGCATGTGATTTAACAGTACCGACAAAGGTAATTTATACTTTCTGGCTTTTTTATTACATACGTTTTAAGAAAGCTGTAATGAAGTAATTAAATATCTCTCTTAAAACGAGTCCCTCTTAACAGGCATTTAAGATCAGCTTTAATAATTATAAAGGCTTTAAGAACATCCAGAAAAAAACCTTTAAACTTTCTTTAAGCGTAAGCGGTTTACTTAAAAAAAATAAAGGGTTCCTTTAGCAAATATATTAAAAGTTTTCAAACATCCAGAGCAATCAATAACCAAAAAGGATAGTATTATCTGAAATTAATTCTATATGTGACAATAACTAGTCAAACGTCAAACATTAAAAGAAATGGCTATGTCAAAAGAAGAAATATACAAAATTACTGAAATATTGTAAATGAAGTAATAAACCTTTGCAAACCAAAAACTGTTATGGTTCTTGAAACTTGGTATCTAGATGAGTCTACTACAAATGAAACATCATCATCGACCATCATATTATAGGGTAAAAATTTCATTTCTCAAGAATTAACTAGTAATGCAGGACAAATTTAAACGTGAAATGAACTAGAAGCTAATGATGATAATAACTAATAGAGTCATTAAGCTTTAGCTAGGATGGTTTTACAGTCAAAATACTTTATGGCTGGAAGCTTTCAGACAGTGCAGCACTCTTTAAAATTATCTACTCTGACTTAAGATTAATTTACATTATGAGAGCCATTGATAAGAAATATTTTGCTAACTGAAGGCAGCGCAAAAACCTAATTGCTTTAATCACCATCAGCATCATCGAATAGCCATTCGCATAAACTGCTGCCCATACGCTTCAATTAGTGTTTGCCGTCGCTTTCGGTATTGCGCGTCCTGTATCTACTTTTCTGAGATTCTCTTGATGTCATCGGTCCACCTTGTTGATAACCTGCTTCGTGCCTAGATCTTCACTCCAGAATACGCTTCAGTAGTAATGCAGGACATATTTAAATGTAACGGACTAGAAGCTAAAGATGGCTTAAGCTGGAATATTCTTGCAGCCAAAAGACTCTATGGCTGTAAGCTTTCAGACAGTGCAGCACTCCTTACCTTACCTACTATGTCTTAGGATCAATTAAAATAATGAATGCCACTGATAAGAAGTATTTTGCTAACTGAAGGCAGTATAAAACCTAATTGTCTTAACCATCATGATCATCATCAAATAGCCGTTTTCATCAACTGCTGAACATAGGTCTGATTTAGTGTTTGATATCCCTTTCGGTCTTGTGCGTCCTGCATTCAGTCTCCTCGGATTCTATTGATACCATCGGTCCATCTTGTTGGTGGTCTATCTCTACTTCTATAAACTTCGTGCCTAGGCCTTTACTCCAGAATACGCTATGATGCATGATGTATTATACAAAAAATATTCAGAATTTAAAAGAAGAAATATACAAAATTTCTCGAATATTATAAATGAACTAATAAATATTTGCAAAACAAAAACCTTGTGGTTGGAAGTTGAAGTTAGTATTTAGATGAGTCGACTACAAATAATGAAGCAGCATCAACCACCGTATTATCAGGAAAAAGTTCAATTTCTCAAGAATTCAGTGCTAATACAGAACAAATTTAAATGTGAATTGAACCAGAAGCTAAAGATGATGATAAGGAATATAGTAATTGGGCTTTAGCCAGGATGATCTTACAACTAAAATAATTTATGATTGGAAGGTTTCAGACAGTGTAGCACTCTTTAAAATTATCTACTCTGCCTTAGGATCAATTATTATCAAACCCATTGATAAGAGAATATTTTGCTAACTGAAGGCAGCGCAAAAACCTAATTGCTTTAATCATCATCACCATCATCAAATAGCCATTCGCATCAACTGCTGAACATAGGCCTTCCTTAGCGTTTGCCATCGCTTTGGGCCTTGTATGTCCTGCATCTAGTTTTCTCGGATTTCATATTTAATATTTCATATTTCTTTTTTGATACTTAAGCCATACAATATATGGATGTACAAGTCAAAGTCCTATATACTAAGTACATTGCATAACATTAAATTATAAAAAAAACACCACTAGATTTACACCTAGACCAACTAAAATGAATGGGACAAGTAGTCTCTTACAGAGTAAAATGCCCCATCCAACAGAATAGTCTTGACCACATTTTTAAATTTATTCAGAGGAAGACTTCTGACCGACTGGGGAAGTTTATTAAAAAGCTTTTTCCCGACATAAGCGGGAGACCTTTCAAACCTTGCCAATCTATGAGAATCCAAGGCTAAAAGGTCCCCGTATCTTGTGAAATATGAGTGAAAATCACTACCCGAGGGATAGTCATCAAGATTCAGCCTAGTAAACAATAAGGACCTGAAAATATAAATGCAAGGAAATGTCAATATCCTATGCCTTACAAATATAGGCCTACAACTCTCCCCATTCGGCATTCCAAACAACAACCTGATAACCCTCTTCTGGGCAATGAAGATTCTACTGCTTTCAGCACAATCTCCCCAAAAAATTACACCATAGTTTAAGTGACAATATATCAACGAATAGTAAATATTCAGTTCTTCCTCTATGTTAAGGGTATCCTTCAATCTACAAATTGCAAAGAAACCTGAGTTAATTTTAGATGCCACATGTTCAACATGTGCACCCCATGATAGAGTATCATCCAGATGGAGCCCTAAAAATGTTGTACACTCGGTATGCTTCACAGAGTCAATTTCAACAATTGGCACATTTCTACGAGATCTAAAGTGAATAAAAACAGTTTTATTAAGATTTAGTATTAAGCCATTACTGGCACACCACCTGTCAAACTGATCCATAATACTTTCAACCTTCAGTCGGAGCTCCTCAGCAGTCTGTGCTGAGACCAATACCGTGGTGTCATCCGCAAACATAGTGACACAGCCTCCGGTGACGTATTCAGTTATTTCGTTAACAAACAACAAGAACAGTAATGGCCCCAGCACAGACCCCTGAGGCATACCGACATCCACCTCATACATATCTGAAAAAACACAACCAAACTTAACGCAAAACCTTCTATCCGTAAGGTAGGATGCCAGCAGGTCCAGGATTCCTCCTCGCAGGCCATTTGCATAAAGCTTAACCAGAAGAAAGTTTATGTCCAAAGTATCAAAGGCTCGCGAAAGATCGAAGAAGACCCCGGCCACAAAAAATCCCTCATCCAGTTTTTTTTAAACTGCCCCGAGAAAACTGGCAGCCGCGGTCTCCGTCGATCTGCCAGCGATAAACCCGTGCTGAGCCCTGTTGAGTATGCCATAGCCACGGACAAAATCGATCACTCTGTTATATATCAGTCTCTCCAAGATCTTTGACACAACATTCAGTACAGTTACCGGCCTATAATTCTCAGGACTTGTGGGATCTTGTTTTTTATAAATAGGTGAAACCACCCCAATTTTTAATTTACTAGGAAATTTTCCATTTTTATACATTAAATTAGCTATGTAAGCTAGTGGATCAGATATTTCATTTTGTATCGCTTTAAGCACCTTAATTGATATATTGTCTAGTCCGGAACTGTTCTTAACTCTGGCGCGCCTAATAACATCTAGTACCTCAAGACATCTCTCCAAACAAAAGTGTTAGGTACACTTCTGGATGGTAACGTACACACCTGAGACTGATCAGCTCCAAATTTAATCCTCAAACTATTCCGAGCGACAGTGGAAAAGTAGCTGCCAAAAATGCTGGCCACCCGTACACTGTCATTAGTCAATTCACCGTCAACACTCAAATATATAATGCTGGACTTACCAGACCTACCCAATGACCGATTAACAAGTTTCCTAATTGATCTTGGTTTATTATGGCTATTATCAATTATATTCCTATAATATGCTATCTTACACCGCTTAACCAACCTATTGTGATCCTTTTTCTTAACCCTATAAAGTTCACTAATATTGCTATTATTGACCTGTTTCGATAACCAAATAGTATATTATATACCTAGGTTGAGAAGTAAGCCATTATTTACCGAGCATTTTTATATCCTGAGGCGCGGAGCGCCGAAGGATATAATGTGCGAGGTTAATAATGGCCTTCTCAACCGAGGTATATATAGATTTTTTTTTACTACTAACACTGATATATTACCATATTTGATTCGATTTGATTTTTATATTAGTCATTTTCTACTTATTTTTCAAATAGTTCGAAATATCAAGTAGCCTGGAAGTTCAGTTGTCTAACTGACAGATATCGTAACAAGAAGCGTTTTTTCGCGAGCTAACTACAATTAACCACGGCATACTACAGGATACTGCTTTGTTTTCACGAGGATTAATTTAATTGTGGTAAGTGAGGGGAAGTTTCGTGATGTCTCTATTACATCATCATTTTTCAACTACGGCTTACTACAATTTACATACGTGACGAGGTGTGGTACTCGAGGTTTGGATGGAGTCATGGCGGATTAATTTTGAAACGTTAAACATGTGAAATGTTTGCTTTTCCATTCTGAACAAGTTTGTAAATTATACGTTCATGAAATTCTTCTATAGAAGCCTCGTACGCATCGGAATATCTACACAAATGTGCCCCAAATGGGATTTGTGCAGCATAAAGTATCCTGAACATATTCATCGAAAAATACCATTAGTTTGCTTATCTCCAGAGGCCACCATTCTGTCATTAAAAATATGAGTAAACATTCTGCACTGATCAAACTTATCATTTTCAAATAAATGTGCAAAATATCTATATTCTTTTCTCGCAATGCAAGATCTAACTACGGTATTTTGGCGAAGACAGAAGCAGACAGTACAATTTGTGGTGGGGTGCCCGCTTGGCACTTACTTCAGTATTACTTGTAGTTAACCGTGGTTACTCGCCAAAAAACGCTAATAATCTCCTGACAGCTCCATACATACAAAGTACCTTCTTTCCTTCTAAATTTTTACAAAATCGCATTATTAATAAGAATATTATGGGGAGTCATGAAAAGTGAGTCATACTGTATATAATTTTCTTACTAATAGCACTGATACAATCCTTATCATTATTTGAATTGATTAGGTTTTGAAATTAATCATTTCCTTTTCATTTTTCAAATAATCCGAAATGACAACTAGTTGTCAAACTAACAAGTTTGACATTTTGACATTTTCCGTTTCCGTTTCATTATTGACCTAGGTTTTTTTAATATTATTATTTACCTAGGGTGAGAAATGTTACTTCTCATTTGAGGAATGGAGTAAATAATGGTGATTTTTCATGTTAGTAGTAAAAAAAAATATTTTTGAGCTCCCTGCTGCTTTCGACAACATCTGGAGTAATCCATTTGCTATTGTGCCCATTCCTACTTGATTTTTTTTTCCGATATGGGCAGTTTGCTTCGATTGCCCAATTTAAAATATCAGCGAACTCACAATATGCCCTGTCAACATCCGACCCATACACATCACAAAAATCAACACCAAGCATAAACGACCTCAACATACACAAATTAAAAGCAGAGTAACTCCTGTACCCTATGGTAGATGTCTCCGAATTATTCGTGACCCCCCCGAGGCATACGGCATACATGAAATAGCGCCAGGTGGTCACCAAGGTTACCCTGTAGTACGCTCGTAGACGAACTCAAAGCATACCGATTATTCGTAACAATGTAATCTATCTTTGTTTCAGAAACAGTGCTGTTTTTGTTGACGTGAATTCTAGTTGGATCCCCCGAGGTAACCCCTAAGTTCAAGCTATCTAATAAGTCACAGAGCAGTGTTCTGTCCATGGAATGTCTCAGAAAGTTTATATGAAAGTCACCACACATGTATATGATATTGTTATTTTTACAGAATTTAGATAACATAGCTTGACATTTGATAAAAAATATGTTAAGGTCTCCATTTGGAGGTCGATATATACAAAATACATAGATGTGTTTGTTCTCGAGCCTGATCAGACAAGCACACACTATATGACGTTCCACCGAGAAACAACCACAGTCTAATTCCTTCCAACACAGCCCAGGTTTAAGGTATATTGCTGATCCTCCGTGCACTGAATATTGACGAGAAAAACTGCATGCAATTCTGTACTCACCAAAATTTGTTAAGCTTATTGTTGATTTGTTGCACCAATGCTCGGTAATACATACAACATTTGGATTTACATCTTTTAAGAACACTTCTAGGTTATTCAGCTTGTTGGAAATACCCTGAACATTCACAACCACTACATCGAAACCGATTTCCCCGGCCTCACCAGAATCCGGACCAGATAAAGAAAAACTAGGTGAGTCACTAATTATCCGATTCTTGACAACGTTCTCCTCTTTTGAAAAAACTTTGAAACAAGTGTACCGGCCGGCCACTTAGTGGGGTCAAGCGCTCCGACCTCGTTCACCGAATTGATACATATCTTAAACGAACTGTAATGGCTCGGGAACCTAGGCACCAAAGCAGTGCATTCTGCTTCCGGAAAGAATCCTCGCACATACGTTTGTAAATCTTCACTTCGCGTTTCGGGTTTCAGTCGTGATACGAATATCGAGACCTTTTTTGGGGCCACATCAATACATATTCCCGACACCGTGCCCGTACCAATAACCCCGCCGCTTTGCCTACGTTTGCTGGCAGAATTAATACGATTTTTAGGTGGTACGACCGACCAGCCTTTATCGACATTGGCCGAGTCGTCACTGTTTTTGTCAAGATCATCCTGGTTCTTACACAAATTCGGTTTCGAGATTGATTGTTGTTGTTGTTTACTGTTATTGTTTGCTGCTCTCAAAATTAGGTTAGGTTCCTGCGTCGGCGGATTGAGCACATGCGAGCTGTTATCATCCACCTGTTTAGGCGCTGTTGCCGAAACCGTTCCGGTTTTACCATTGTTAGTAACCTGGTTTGGTAATCGGTTACTTTTTGTAGTCTTTAAGGCATGCAATTGCTCTTGAATAGATATAATTATTGTTTCTTTGTCTGCAATTATTGTGCACTTGTCCTTTATTATTTGCTCACGTTCCCTCAGGAGGAGTTTCAGCAGAGAAATTTCTCTGCGCAATCTCCCCTCTACGGTGTCACTAATGGGTTCGCCCGAGTCCAAGGCATCGGCAAAATTTTCTTCACAACATTTCACCGTATCACCTCCGATCGGCACTTTATTTTTGTCACAGCAGAATCTATGAACCCACAACTCACAAATTTCACATTGTATTATATTAGTTTTGGCATTTTTGTTACAAAATTTACAAGTATTTGGAGTCATCTTTTCCACCACAAGTGGAGTTTACAGCTTTGCCACACGTTCCATTCTCTTGATGTCATCGGTCCACTTTATTGGTGATCTGCCTCTGCTTCTATTAGCTTCGTATCTAAGTCTTCACTCCAGAATACTCTTTGATACATGATGTATTACATAAAAATATGCAGAGTTTAAAAGAAGAAATATACAGAATCGTATATTATAAATGAACTAATAAACCTTGACAAAACAAAAACCTTGTGGTTCCTGGAAGTTGGTATTTAGATGAGTCGACTACAAATGAAGCATCATCAACCAGCATATTTCTGGATGAAAATTCCATTTCTCAAGAGTTCTCTGTTGTTGTAAGCAGTTGTAATGCAGGACAAATTTAAATGTAACTTGAACTAGAAGCTAAAGATGATGACAAGGAATAGAGTCATTAGGCTTTAGCTAGAATGCTCTTACAGCTAAAAGACTTTATGACTGGAAGCTTTCAGACAGTGCAGCACTCCTTAAAATTGTCTACTGTGACTTAGGATCCATTAGCATAATCCATGCCACTAATAAGACATATTTTGCTAAATGAAGGCAGCATAAAAACCTAATTGCTTTAATCATCATCATCGTTAAATAGTCATTCGCATCCACTGCTCCCTTAGTGTTTGCCATCGTTTTCAGTCTTGTGCATCCTACATCCATTTCCTCGGATTACCATGAGGCTTTCGGTCCATCTTGTTGGTGGTCTGCCTCTATATCTATAAGCTTCGTGCCTAGGTCTTCACTTCAGAATACGCTTTGATACTTGATGTATTATATTATATTAGGCTTTGGCATGGTCTTACAGCCAAAATACTTTATGACTGGAAGCTTTCAGACACTACAGCACTCGCTAAAATTATCTACTATGATTTAGGATTAAATTAGCATAATGAAAGTCATTGATAAGAAATATTTTGCTAACTGAAGGCAGCGCAAGAACCTAACTGCTTTAATCATCATCATCATCATCAGATAGCCGGTCGCATCTACTGCTGGACATAGGTCCCGCTTAGTGTTTGCCATCGCTTTTGATCTTGTGCGTGTTATTGTTCCATCTTGTTGGTGATCTGCCTCTATTTCTATAAGCTTCGTGCCTAGGTCTTAACTCCAAAATACGCTTGATACATGATGTATTATAAAAAATATGCAGAATTTAAAAGAAGAAATTGGTGCTGTACGCGATTAGATTTTGCAGCGGTGTGCCGAGTCCAATTATTCCTCGAAATGACGTAGTTGGGACCATTCCATTGTGGTTCTATATTCAACGAAATTAAGGTATGAACGAAAATGGATGTTAGAATCAACTTTGGGTTGGATTTGGGGAGATCCCCTCCAATATCATTAGAATTAACTTTTTGCAATTGGTGAAGTAGCTTATCGTATTAACTATCTCTAATCATGAATACCAGCATAAAGTCATTTTATAGTTTGGTAATTCGATATTGTTTTGGTGCTTATGGGAAAAAACTAATAATTTTCGCATTATCCCAAGCAATATTCCAACCCTCTTAATCCCATATTATATTTCGAAACCAATATCTCCCTCATGTATTAACATACATATTACTTTTATAGCTTAAAATACCTTCTATCTCGCACATTTAAAATCCCTTTTCTATAGAAATTCAGAAGGACCTTCATAGAAAGTCGTGTGTTCTTATATGAAGCGGTATAACAGAGCGAGGAGAATGGGGCAGAAAATACGCAAAATAGTGTTATTAAGGTAGGACCCTACGTACGTTTGCTGCCCTAAAAGAATCAACTTTGCATACGCATAAGGCGTTCCATTTTGATTAAAATAAAATGACTTGGCCGAAATGCAGAGTGGTATATTTAGTATGGTCATTCTCCGCATTTATAGAACCTATTAATCATGATCTGGGGGTCAACTTATAAGCTACAATATTTCAGCGTCGAGGCTTTCTTGCAGAAGCCGCCGAGCTTAAAGCATTATTCAAAATTTCGCTGGCAGTGTCCTAATTAACCCAGTGTAAACCTCCAAAGACAATGTTTTTCGTATATACAGACTATTACAGTGCCATTTTAGTAAGTTTATTTATATCGGGACGGATGCCTTAAAATATATTTTTGAATACTTTTAATTAAACGGATTTTTGAGACATTGTAGTTCAACCATTTTATATTTAGCCCATTAACAAGGCGGGCATTTATTTCTATGCACTGTGACAATGTACTGAACACATTTTGAAAACAGCATGTGCGCCACAGGAGCCATGAAATCAACTCCCATGGCCTAGAGGTATTATTAGACCTACCACCAATACACATTTACTTACAAGTAGAAGCTCGGTCGGTGGCCCACAGACTGTTGCATGGAGAAACACCAATGAGCAAGAGCTATGGTGTCGACAACGAGAAACTGCTGATGGAGTTCAAGGCAAACTACGTGCTGAACATGCCCACAAAGTACACCACTCCAACATGCAGCTTTGAAAACAATTTTCAGATTTTAATACCAGAAATAAATGACCGGAAAAAAGGCCAACCAATAAGGGCAGAACTCGTCTGGTACATTGACGGCTCGAAGACCGATCAAGATGCCGGAGCCAATATATATGAAAAAAGAAAGGGAAGAAATCTTCCAGTATCAATGGGAAATCTAGCCACGATGTTGTAGGCGGAAGTAGAACACTACACAAAGGAAATGGAGATCAGGTAAACCACCAGTAAGATGGTAACCTACTCGGATAGCCAGGCAGCACTAAAGGTATCAAGGACAAGAGCACAACATCTAAATTGGTAGAGGCTGCAAGGCACTGAACGTGGTAGTCAAAACAAAGTGACTCTAACTTGAGTTCAAGGGCACGAAGGCCACAGAGGTAACGAAAGAGCCGATAAAATAGCCAAAGCTAGCTCGTTGGGCTCTTTGGTGGCGTGGCCAGGTGTACTATTAAGGCGTTCGTTATGAAATGGGTAGCAACGGAGTCTCAGGAATGAAGGACTTTCCAACCAAGACACAGACAAGCTAAGGAATTCATGGAGAGTTCTCCAGCAAAGCTCACAGATGACGTCAGAATGATGGTAGGTTTACTGGCAGACCTTTGTCGACTTGATAGCCAGATTCTGAAAAAAAAAATAGGAAACTGCAATCCACGTTCTATGCCACTGTGAGGGTATCATGAAGACACGTTTGACAGAAATCAATCCAATAGTTACATACTACAATGATAATGCTGTATTAGATTATTTTTCAGTTTTGAGTAAAAATGTATTAATATACGAAGGGGTGGACAAGTCGACTTTTGCAAATACCCATCGACCTCTCCAAATGATTGAACGTAGAGGCTTGACCAATTTGGCCATTTTTCTGTGAACTCCTGGAACAAGCAGTTATGTCCGCAATTTTGGCTGCTTAATTTGACGTCTTCGATTTATTGAACGCCCACCGCGTTCTTGGGATCTTAGTCCACTTATTTATCTGGTGTTATTTTACAAGTAATTAATCTCTGTTAATTATAATAACATGTCTAAAAATGTACACCACTGACCACTGTTTGTGCTTACAATAATTTCGACTATTTTATTTCTGGTTTGTTTGAGTTAACTTGCATTAGTGGTGGTTTTAGAGGCCTATTGGACCATGTCCTCCTTAATGTATTGAATATTTTTACAGCAAGCGACATTTTAGATGAGTCCTTTTAGTTAGAACATCCTATAGTCAAGAAGTGCTTTACGTGATATTTGAATCTCTATAGCTATACAAAGAAGAAGCTTCTAAGCTCAGCTTCGAGTAAACACTAAAACATCTTGTTGATGCATAAAGGGCACTTATCCGCTGCTCGCCCATATAGGAATAGCCTTTGTATGTTTAAGCTTGCCTCAGTCTCAACAAAATATTCAAGGACCATTAAATTTATTATGCTTTTTTCGGAAAGTCAGTCAGAATAGAGGTAAATACAAAAGCAGTTTACTGATCTTTTCTTGTATCTTTATTAGGTTTGTGAATATCTTTCAATAGTGTCCTGCGGATCTAATCTGTCTCGTATCTTATGCAATTTCCACGGCTTAGCAATGCAGCTGCTCCAAATTAAACTTGAAAGGATATACATAGAGCTTTCTCGGGCGAGCCGTGAAAATGATCATTTTATGTTCGAGGAAGATAATAAAATGAAACATAGAAAGGAAATTTAATTGATGACATAATATTTCTCGGAAGCTCTTTAGGTGCAGTTTACTTGTGGCTAATTGAATTTGCCAGGATTAATTTCACAAAATATTATCTATTATTGTTGATGTCGACATAGCCTCGATTGCACTTATATAAGACATTGGATCGATATATGGCAAAATTAACGTTATTATTACTTTTGAATAAATAATATTTAACAGAGATTGTTACAAAATCCAGTGGTGTGATTTTCCCCTTTTACTAGTCGATTTGTGTTGTCGATACCCTTGCTACCTTACTTCCGAGTACAACCCACCAGAATCGTGGAATCCTGTTACAAGTCGCTCGATTTGAGCGCCGTCTTGACAGATGTGGTATATATATATATATATATATAAAGAAAGTTCGTGGCTTTAGCGGACATTATTTACCAGATGCGAGTTCAATTCACTACTAAGGTCTCCAAAATTATGGAAAGCCAAAGTGTGTGAACCATAAGCAATTTCCACCATCTCTGTCGGCAAAATCGACTGGAACTGGGACTATGGAACTCGTCAGGTCGATGCAGCCATATGACAGAGATGATGGAAATTGCTTGGCCTGCGGCTTATGAACCGCACTTGATGGGACGCAGCGGTAAGATGTTCGTAGAAATCGCACCAGGTTCGAGGCAAACGAGATGTTGTGTTCCTCTATGTTACTTGATATTACGTGGAAAAAGCACATAGAAAGTGCCCTTCCGTGTCTGCAATACCAAGTATGCAAGTGAAACACAACATCTCGTTTGCCTCGAACCAGGTGCAATTACTACGAACATCTTACCGCTGCGTCCCGTCAAGTACGGTTCATAAGCCACAGGCCAAGCAATTTCCATCATCTCTGTCATATGGCTGCATCGACCTGACGAGATCCATAGAGACCGAAACGCGTCGTGGATTTTGCCGACAGAGATGGTGGAAATTGCTTATGGTTCACACACTTTGGCTTTCCATAATTTTGGAGACCTTAGTAGTGAATTGAACTCGCATCTGGTAAATAATGTCCGCTAAAGCCACGAACTTTCTTTTTCGTATTTTTACAATGTGACGGACGTGA
>JAEQML010061467.1:0-25713 GCA_016904865.1 Pissodes strobi
TCTGTAAATAAATGCATAAAATAAATTATAATAATAATAAATAGGAATAATATAGATGTTGTAGTAGGTATAATAAAAATTCTTGAATATTATTTCGACAAATATTTTTTAATCAGTGTTAGGTTAACCTTGACTTTTTAGCTTTTATTAGTATAAACTTTGTTACTGTTCTCGAGTTAAGGCATGTAATAAAATATAAATCTATTCAATACAACTATGCTTATTTTTTTATCACAATAAATATATATATGACAGGTACAAAGAAACTTCATTTAGAGTAACAATAAACTGAAATAACAGTCTACAAATAAGAATCTCATTAGTCGCACTAAATCGATATACCTACATAAAACTAAATACAAATGTATCTTTAAAATGCAAAAACATATTACATGAAATCTGGCGAACAAAACTAAAGATTATAAAATAAATTTTCCAGTAATTTCAAAAAGTACAAGTAGGGACACATTACTGTATTTCCTACATATAAAACGGGGAAATAGAAATCAATATTCTGAAACATTATTACTGATACTAGGTATATAAAAACATATAACTGCTGCTAGGTAGGACACTATTGTACCTTATCAAAAAAACTTTTTAACGTTTGATTTATATTTTCAAGACCATCTTCTACTGTTTGTCTTAGTGCTTCAAGCTTAGCAGTAACAGTATTCTCAAGACCTTGCACCCTACTGTTGACAGTATGATCAGCGAATATTACCTACGACAAGAAGGTCCACTTAATGACAAGAGAGCACTACAAAGGGATCGTCGTTTAATTTATTCGTTGCCTGGTAACGATCGGCGAATTTCGCCGCACACAGGTTGAATTTAAATAAAAGCTGGCCATAAACGATATTTTCGTTTGCGGTATATTTAATCAAATTTATGACGAAATTATTTATAGCACTCTAACACTCTATTTGGCTTTGGAAAAACACAATTGATATCTTCTGAATTGTTTGCAGCTCCATGTCAAACTTACGTTATGTTTTTTTTATTATTATCACCAAATAAATGTTTTAATAAAGTTTGTATTCAACAGGCTGTTTCAAAAATCTGTTAACGTTTTTAATTAGTTATTATTGATAACAATACTCAAGGTATGTAATAACTAATATTTAAAAGATTTTGATTTTGTGCTAATGATTTCACCATATTTCCGAATACTAATATTCTGACAAAAGACATCAATAAGAAAATGTTGCTCGATTTTTCCCCATCTTTTAATATTTAATTAAATTTTGGCCTTTTGGGTGTTTTTAAAATTGGTTAAAGGTTTCGCACAATATTTTTACTGTATATTTCATTCCTATGTTGTAATACAATACAACTAAAAAATAGCGATATTATCTTATATCGAATATTGACTCGACTATATAATTTAGGCGTGAAAATTAATCTGACAAAAGGATGAGCTAGTCTATGGCCGCCGCGTCAAAGGTCGCCTGCCAACATGATTGTTTTATTTGTATCATGGCCTGCCGATATCGTTGACATGCCGCCGCGGAAAGTGATCCTTCTTATCAAATAGTTTTGCCCAAATACATAATAAAAAGATAAAGACTGATATACTACACAGCTAACGTGCTAACACTCCGTTGAGGATATGTGTTGGTGTTATACCTAATTGTGCAACAACTGAAGTACTGAAGCCAGATTATCAGAAAATGGCGCATCGAAATGAGGAGCGTTCCTTTACACAAATAGTTCCCTATAAAAAATCGACCTCTCCTATTGGTCAATTCGCATGGCCCTCCGCTCGCTTCGCTCGCAACGGGGGCTCGAAAAAAGGAAACTAACCAGGTGCTTACCCAAACTAACCCAAGACATACCCAAACTAATCCAAGACGTACCCAAAATAAAAAAAAAAATTGTTTAGAAACAAACTTAAAAAAAATAAAAAAAGGAACGGGGATCGAACCCAGGCCGTCTAGGTGAGACCCAGTTGTATAAACCTCTACACCACGACACTCCGGAGAGCTCTTGGCAGAAATTGATTCCATCACGAAGACATATTGTAATACGAGATGGATCAACCAATAGGAGACGTCGATTTTTACATAGTGTACTATTTGTGTAAAGGATCTTAAAATGCAAATGAGGATCCCTTATTGGCTAAATTTGTAACGTGCGCAGCTTTCCCTGCTGCTGTCTTGTTTGAGCATTTACGTTTCTCTGTTTTTTTTTGCTTCATATCTTGTACGTAAAGTATTTTCAAATGTCATTTAAATTACCCTTAACTCAACGCATTATTAAATTATTGGAATTTTAAAAGCTATATCTGTTGTAAAGTCATCGGTACCGGGTGAGCAAGAAATTGAATAATCGATTAAACGCTTAATATTTTAGCAAACAACTGAATAACCGATTAATCGATATAATCGATCATCGATATTTTCTGAAATATTAATCGATAAGTCGATTAATCGGTAATTTCTTAAAAGTGAATCGAATAATCGATTATTGTCGCCCACCCCTAATCCCATAATATTGTAGTAAGTGAAACTGAAGCTTAAATTTCGGCAGAATCATTATTGCTGATGCAAGACTGATGTTATTATAAAAAGAGGTAATAAATACTTTGGCTGAATCAGCAGATAAAAATTTATAATTTAGTTTTAATTTGTAAATATGGCTTTAATATTACCTTGGGATAGTCAGAATATAAGCAAGTGTTTTTGAACAACAGCTGCACTGATGCTTCTATATTTTTTACTAGTTTCGTTCATATTAGATTAATTTAAGAAAGAAAATGATAACTCTGAAATACATGTATGGCAAAATTTCAGGCCCTCATCAACGCGTTTCTGTCGTCCGCTTAACATTCATTTTGCTCGCGTGACTCCTGAATTAACCTTTGCAAAAACGAAATTTGGATCATCGAATTAAAAATTTAAAACCCTTTTCTTTACAACGAAGGAGCCCTTAATTTTCAATACATTTTCTAAAGCGATTTATGAACATACAAATGATTTTTATACATGATTTTTATCGTTAGTGATAATTGATACTCCCTATATATAAATATAGATGATGAGCAAAAAATTCAACAATTATTTCTCTAAAACACGATATATTAAACGTGTAATACTTAATAACTTGTATGTCTTATTTCTGGTAAACCTTATTATGGCCAGCTTTCCTAGAAATTTGACCAGTGTGCGCCGGGTCCAAAGGTCACATGCCAGTATCATGCTAGCTTTCGCGCGGGGAAGGAGACATACCGTTGACGTACCGCCGCGGAGAGTGAATCTTATCGTAGTTATTATTCGCTGGTATGATCAATATTCTTTAAAGTGGTAATAGTATCTTGATAAACCAAGTTCAAGTCATCTGATTTAGTATTGGGTTTTCTCTTTTTAGGTGGAGTTGGAGAAACCAAATAATCATGATCAATTACATATTTTTGGTCTGAGTCATTTGTAAAATATTTTGATTTGGCCCCGACCTGTGACGTAGATGGCATATTTATATTTTCACATGTACCACGGTTCTGTGAAAGAGGAATTGTGTTAGTCTCGGCAGATGTAACACTAATAACTGGGGCAGTAATCTGAAAATAAATTTGTTTTTGCAATTTTTATGCTAATCAGTCACACTATTACTTACCCAATGCTCTCTTACCCCACAACCTGCATAAAATGTTTCTCCTAACAGGGACAATGCTTTTAGCTCAAGCTCGGAGAGCTTTTCCTTTATCTCAGGTCCTCCCCCTGTTGCCTCCTGATGCCTTTTAATTTCAGATGCCTTTTTCTTAAGATTTACTTTGTAATCAGTCCACGTCTGAAAGTATGTAATATACACTATAGATAGGTAATTTCGTGAAGTAGCTATTTAAAGCAATATTTAATAGCTAGTTATGGGGTAATGAATTACATTTTTATAGCTCACCTTTTGCCACTTCTCGACTGTTCGAGTCCCAAAACCAAGAGAATTTAAATTATTTGCTAATTCTTTCCAAAGTTCTCGGAATTTTTCTCTTGCATTTAATACAGATAAGCGGCCGGTCGCGAATTCTGGGTGATTTTCCATGTAATCAATTAATAGATTTAGATGGTCTTCTTTTAATATAAATGACATTATTGTTCAATTTTATGTAAAAGAATAAGTCGGCAAAGAACTTAAAATGATTTTGATTGTATTATTTACAATTTTACATGGTTAGGAGGTTAGGTTAGTTAGTGAACTACGGTACTCGATATCAAAATATGTAGCGAGTAAAAGTGACGTTTCAACTCGATATATCCCTTTTCGTTACAGAGATAAGAACCGCAAAATCTCTATACTCGTTACGTGACGTATCGAATTCAGACATAAGAATCCCGCTGCAGCTCAGATTTAGGCGAAAATGGGGACTCGAGGGTTTTCGGGGTCGGGGAAAACGAATTTGGACATTAAAAACTGTGGCCCCTAGGGGTGAGGCTCCGCGATAAAAAAATCGTTTTAATCGGTGGAAATCGACGAAAGTGGTAGGTCGGACGGGTACCGTTTAAACGGATTTTTTTTTTGGGAACCTAGGGGCCCCTATTTAGGGGGTGAGGTGATCCCGCGGAGACAGTGGGATGAAATTTGGGATAGGAGGATTTTCGACGACGCCGAGTTCGAATCTGGACTGGAATCTCGGCGGGAATCTACCTTAGATAGGTTCCGCGGTAGGAGCCGGACGAGGTCGAAAAATAATTTTTTCGGAACGAGACCCAGTACGGATTAGACTTAAAAAAAGTACTCTGCGCAATTTTCGATCCGCGGCTTCTATTTCAAGAACGCTCGCCCAATAGATTCCAAAAGTGGAAAATCGTGGTTGTCGACCCCTAAATATTATTTCGAAGAAAAACGCTTTCGTAGGTCTTTTTTATATTTACGAGACGGTTCTATTCGTATTTGGAGCCTACCGGAAATTCGGCTCCTACCGGCTTTTTTTGACCTAAATTTCGAGCTAGCGAGTTCATATTCGGCAGGGGGGTGGAGGGCATCGGTCCGAACCCCCACTTAAAGTTTTAAGTCACTTAGTCTCCTAAGGGGCTCCTAAATAGAGACTCTTGGTGTCTTCGACATGGAGGTTTAAAATTCGGGTTTGGGGGGTTTTTGACGACGCCCAGTTCGAATCCGACCTCGACGGGAACCTATCGCCGATAGGTTCCACGGTAGGAGCCGAAAATAATCGATATTTTTCGGTATCGAAAATTTTCAAAGTTGAATCGTTTCCTTTCATCCCTTGAAATATAACCACAGATCGGCACATAAATCGGTGGAACCTATCCGGCGAATAGGCGCCCGCGCGGTTTTTAACCTGCAGGGTCTATATTTTCATGGTAGATGTACCACGTGGGGGGCTACCTGGAATTAAATCGGGGATGACGGGGTTCGCTTTTAAGGGCGGGTTTTGGGGGCCTTGTTTGTGCAATTTCGTTAAAATATATGTAGAAAAGCATCAAATATGCACGAAAGGTTGAAAAAAGCACAAAACGTCAAAAAAATTTAAAAAAAAGCATAAACATTTTTTGTCAGATGATGTATTTTTTCATGTTTCGGCCATATTTGTGAAGAAATTTCATCAGCTTTTATTATTTATCATAAGCATTATGCTTATAAATCCGGCCTTTACTAATAATAATATCATTTTACCTAAATATGAATTTAAATCGTAGTGATGTAAGACACTATACAATTTAGTCTGGGTCTGAATGAAAAACTCGAACGATCATTTGATAGCGCCGGGTCTGACTCCTAAAAATTCGTATTTACGCAAACTCTCAAAAAGACAAGTCACAAGTGACCGCTGCACGCGGATCGGTTTCTAAGGTCAGAAAGCTAGAGGGTGGCACATAACAGACAACGTTACCACTTATAAAATATTAGCATAAATAATATCATTGAATCTGTGAGACCCGTCGCTAGTCGCGACGCGTTGCGACTACCGCCGCCGGGTTAAAGGTAATCGGGTAATGTTCTGCTGGGGAATGCTGAGGGCGGGGCTTAGAGTGAACCTTCTAGTCTATTGTTAATGTTCGGTGCCATACTGTTTGTTTGCATGACTTTCTATGACGAAACTACCGAGCGCGATAATCATATACACCGCCAGCAATATTTGATATTGATGACACCGCTTTTAACACTATAATGCCTGGGCAGTGAAGAAGTAATGATAATGCTGAGGTTTTTGTCGATTTTGAGAAATAGCCAATAATGCATCTGCGTTGGCTTAATTAAACAGATATAAATGTATGCATTATTTTATGCCTCAACATCGTATCTCATGCTACTGTTCACGTTTGGCCATATAGGAAAATAGTAAATTTAAATTTAAAACAAATGTGATAAAGTAGAATATATGTCCATGTGTTAAGATATACTTCAAATTGTTATGATAAAATTCGAATTGCCTTATTTGTTGCAATATTATTTTTTTATTTACTATATTAGTTCAAATAAGAAGCCAATTTGTTACTATAAACTATAAAGGCACTTTCGTTTAAATTATTACTTTAATTTACTAAGAATATAAACTGAAAGATAGCTCAGGGTGTATAGGTCCGAAGCATGCTGATTAAAATTTATTTCCGAGTGTAGTTCTTGTGAAAAGGTGCAAAATAAAAGATTAGAAATTTCAAAAAAACAATTATTCTATTTCCTTCTGACAAAAATAAGTGTTGAAACTTAAGATTGTATTGAATTTTCTTGGTGATAACTGCCCTTTAATCACCTTATATTTCCTCCGAACTTCCTGCAGAGTGTTACTGAAACTTGCTGCAGTACCTAGGATCTGTCCTGTGACGTCACTGGAAGCTGTCCTGGTACGACGAGTGCGTGTGGACTCAGTAGTATGAAAAAAAAACCAGTACAAGGCAGTTAAAGAGTTCACCAAGAATGTTGTTATAACTCTGTTTCAATTTGGCGGAGAGCGTCGCTTGTCTTAGCTTTGGTTTTTAATATAGAATTTGGCAAGAGATAGCTAGAAATAATTCTTCTCAATTAACAATGCTGAAAAATGCCAAAACACGCTGAAGGAAAAACTATAATATTTAATTAAATATGCCTCCACCAATTTGCACAGAATTGTTTCGACTGTAGACAATAATTATGCTTTTAAATTAAACAGTGAACGGATTCAAAATAATAAATAAAATAAATAGCTGTTTAAGCTGAGAAAGATATATAACTACTAACAGAAATATCTCGGAACACCCTGTACAATTATATTTGCTAAAAATACTCACAACTGGCTCGCGCATGACACACCGTTCATGGAAAACTTATTCTTCTAATTCAAAACCACCGTTGTTACATGGATGTTTTAGTTTTCAACTTTACTTACAAAGCCACAATGAACTTATTTTGCCAAATAGGCCTCCTCAGTTTCCTTTGTCAAAAAGGGTTTAGTGTAATAATACGATCCTTAATTAAATGCTAGTATATAACACTAACACCAGATGATGAAGGTCAAAATGGGAGTACTCAAGTGTTATTAATTTGATTTTAAGTTCATGATGAATAAAATTACTGAGGCTAAAAAGACCCACATTTTCCAGGCATTAGGATGGACTCTCCTGTGCCTAATAAATTACAAATGCTGCGACCCTTAATATTAATATACCTGGTGCATAGTTTTGGCTTGAAATATTGTGTTGAAAGTCAAATGGGTATTATATTTTATTACGATAAGTTCTAAAGGTATCCGAGTGGTTTCATAGCAGTAATAGTAGGGCAGAGAGAGGAAATACCGGCCCCTGAAGGGCATTCAGTCATAATATCTTACCCAGACGTATTTCACATTACTTAGATTGCAAGAATCTAGTATATTCGATATATTTTTATCACAAGAAGAGTTTAAAAATGACAAATTTTACAAAAAAAAATTAGAAAAGCTCAAATTACATATTGGCTGGGATATTACCGATGTGCATGATGGGTAATATTGGCCGATGTTTAGAAACAGAATCTGCAGACAACATTTTTTTTCTTTCATTAAATCATAACAGAAATAGCATTTTTTTCTTTCGCTAAATCATATCTGTAAGATATGGCAAAATATTGATTCAGGAATGACACTTAAAGACTTTTAAAATTGTTTTTCGTGTAGTTATCTTATACGGCAAAAACAACTTCGGTTTAATCAAGTAACCAATAAGTAATTTTTCATATAAAAATTATTGCATAATAAAAAAGGTGATTGTTTTTTTGTAAACGGACTTGGCATACTTTATGGACTGGCAATGATGTTAAGTCCAGACATGTACTATGGACTTGGCATATGTCATGTGCAATATTTTGGTTTAATTATCAAATAAAAGTAAAATGTACATTTTAGCCAGAAACTTAAGCCATTTATTTTTTTCTAATGGTAAGGAAAGTAAAACCTACAAAACTTTTATCTTCATAGATTATACATTTTTGCTTATTTATTTCTTGCTTATCGTCTTCGTCATTTCCATGTAAAACATTTTTTATAATAATCATGGAACCTACTACTACTACTACTACTACAACTACTACCCATTGAAAAGGTTTTTGAAGGTGTTCAAAATGTTTTCGTTGAAATTGGTTTAGGTCAATTCCTTATTAAGGGAATATCATTCAGCGCAACACTACTTGAGAGTCGGGTTTTTCGATTTAAGTTAAAAGCAGAAAACTGACTATCAAAATTTGTCTTGAAAAACAGAATCCCTGGATTATCTCTTCTCACTTGCAGGTGAACAGCATTGGAAATATAAAAGTCTGATCCATCCCCGCATTTCATTTTTTGAATTAAATGAAGGACTTTCCCCTTCGTATAACTATTTGAAATTTCTGGAGTCGCCTACATCCATATTTATGACATATAACTTATTTTTACATCCGCATAAGCGCAACATCTGTTGCCAATCCCATGGTGTCATGATTTGGAATTCTTGAGAAACTTTTTTTCTTTCACGCTCAATTAGTGCATGATTTGCATCAGCTTCGAGTGGTCATCCCTTGCCAAATATTTATGATTTATTACCTTAAGGCCAGGTGTGTCTTTCATTATCCAATCAGAGCACATAACGACCATCAGATTACGATTTTGACTTGGGCAATTATCAGACGAGAATGTGATTTCTTGAATATTGTTCCCAACTTCAGATCCCATCTACTTGAAAAAAGAAGCTATTTCATTACCTGCGCGACCAGAAAAATTCTCATCCCACATCATGCAGAACGAATTTTGAGCAGTTGCGTCATTAATTGTTAAGTTCTAGATTAGGGCTTAAGTGAGTAAAAACTTTGAGAATTTTGGAGATCCGGTGTTGGAAGACACTATTGCAGATCTATCATAACTATCTTTCAGAGTTATTCAGCTGGATCTATTTTTATCCTCTGACTTCAGTTATCTGTTATTGGAATCCCTTAAAAGAATGTTCCTCATAACTTTCCTTTCTTTTATCTTCGGAAGCTTCTTGGAGCTGCAATTTAACTTTGTCACATATATCGCATGTATCGGTACCGGGCCTTTTTTATGGCAGTGACACACACACTAAAGGGAGATCCTGTGGCGCCCGACGAGCGGTGTGTGTGCGAAGATGTTTATTGACACGTTTCTTGAATAGTTGCTGGTTGTAATTAGGGGGAAACAGATGTCCTGGCCGTGATTACCACAGTGATGCAGTGCGCCAGGCAAAGGAGTTCTTTTTTACCTTGGAATTGATTGCCTTTGGCTCCACAAATGATTAAACTTGGTTTGAATTGGTATAGAGCCTCTTCGGCTCAGGCTCCAGGATGTAAACTGCACAAGTGCAAGTTTAGTGACCCTAATGAAATGTGTACCTATATATCGTCGATTCGATAAGCAAGTCTGCTATCGTTTTCAAGAAAGGCAAAAAACTAAAAATGAAAATGGTTGGCAAATACAATAAAACAGTAAAAAGCTCTTGCAGATTGTCAGGCTTTGAACTGTTCAGTTCAAAGCCTGACAATCTGCAAGAGCGTCTAAGGTAGAGTGCGATGAACACAGTTTGGCGAGCAAGTTTGCTTTTTCCTTGGCTGTAGTCACCGTGATGCCGCGTTCATCTGTCAAAGGTGGGAGATATATTTTTGTAAAGCTATTACTTACTGCCTTTGCTACCGACCAAAAATTCCTGGAGCCACTAGGGCATTGCAAAAGTTTATTCCTGATCCTTTGATTGTGTTTGTCCTTAGTTTCGTCGATCACCCGTTTGCATTCGTTTCTCGCTTCGAAAAAATAATTGCGATTTTCAGCAATCCGATTTTGCTGCCAGTACTTGTAGGCTTGCTGTTTCCTACCTACACAGCTCTTTCGCATCTTTTGTTGAACCAGGGCTTTCTTCTTGACGGTAACTTGATGAAATTTGGGATGTATGCTTCCATTCCTGAGGAGATTACTTGCGTAATCTATTCGCAGCAGACTGACGGGTCGTCAGTGCCAAAGCAGACGTCGAGCTAAGGAAAATCTAGCTAGAACTCCC
Organism: Pissodes strobi; assembly: GCA_016904865.1. Taxonomy (NCBI): domain Eukaryota; kingdom Metazoa; phylum Arthropoda; class Insecta; order Coleoptera; family Curculionidae; genus Pissodes; species Pissodes strobi. Next base: position 10,449 of record JAEQML010061467.1, read on the forward strand.
TTAGATCGTTTGCAGAATTGTAATGCTAGAATTTGTGAGGCAATGATGGAGCCCTCTATAGAAGTGTCAATTCACACATCGTTGTAATAAGTTTGTGGTCGGAAGTACCTAGTGGCGGACCAACTGTAATTGTGTACTGGTCAGGATTGGTTGTTAGAAAAGGATCCAGGAGGGCGGCGAAGTCGCCCCTCTCTAGAAGAATAGTTATATTAGTAATTGAATATTTTGGGAATGAAGCCATTTCTTTGCTGTAATTTTTTTTTTGGTATAACATTTGCCTCACATTCTTCTAAGTACATGGAATACATACGGGATACATTAAGGTGTCGGCATAAGTGTTTCCTGTTTGTTTTCTCTCGACTGTAGTGAGATGCATTGGCTGAAAACTTGGAGATATGAGACCTTACACTGTTTCTTACTTCTTCGGAAATTTTATGGCGGGTTCGTGCTTTCCTCTCTTATCTGGTGTTATCATTCCGCCTTCTTATTTCTTTTCATCAACATTTTGATGCAAAATGCTTAGCGTGTTGAGAAAAATATTTTTGCAAAGTGTCTGCTTAATGCCATTTATTCCAAAACTGTACTTCTTCATGTGTTTTCTGAGGCCGTGCCTTTCTCCCGTTCGCTCTCGAATTCTATTAATCGGAACTTGTTCTAATTAGGTGCTATAAATTGACGTCGGGTTTCCAATGAACACTGTGTATGTATAACATTTCTTTTTTCTTCAGATATTTTATCATTGCAGTTAAATCTGCAACTATTAGTACACGGAGATCTAACAACTTTGGCTGCAACAATTTTTTTGCAGTTCTGTATTCTAGTCCAGAATGTTTCCTGAGCTTCCTTGCACTTCTTTTAAGTGCCTTTTTCTTGTTTCAGGATCAGTTTCAGCTCCACTGCTAAATGCACTGCTGTGACCCTCACCCTCTGTAAAACGTAGGATCAACAATATCATCATCACTATCGAAGTCTGGTGTAATATGGCTAACTTTTTGTTTTTGAAGCTGACGAGGAATCTATGACGAACGATTATCATTTGTTTCGAGTTTCTCCAAATAACCAACAGTTGCATCCTGGAGGAAAGATGCTCGGTCAAGAGCACTTTTTTGTGTGAATTTTCCTAAAACAATCAAGGATTTGAGTATAAGAAAGAAAGAATTATTTCTGTGATACCTGAGGTTATTTGAAAGTTTTCTACGTCAGTGATTTCGTTATTCTCTTTTGAAATTGGATAAAGTTCGGTTAGTTATGGGATATTAACAGAAAGGCTATGGGGTGGCTCTTGAAAACCATTATCTGCTGTGATATGACTATCTTTTTGATTTTGAAGCTGACGAGAGGTCGATGTCAAAAGAGAGGGTCAACTGCTTTCGATTTACTCCAAATGCTCAACGGTTGAATCCTGGAAGGAAGCTGCCTGGTCTACAGCATATTTTACTGTATATTTTCCTAAAACATGCTCGTCATAACATTGTTATACCTTCAGAATTTTCATTTTCTTATTTGTTGTAAAATAGACATAGAGATGCTACATTTTTTAGAGATTTGCCTATTGTTTTCTGAAACAATATTACTTTTAAATGAAAGTTCAAAGAAATCTTTCGTTGAGAAGGAGAGATATTGATTAGATATGCTCCTGTTGACAATCTAGAACATTGGAAGCAAATGTGATCGACATAATATATGTTTAATAGTTAATTATTATGTTTTTAAGCTTATAATTTGGCAGTTACGCATATGATTATTCGAATTCATACATTGTAGACTGACAAGATGTACAGGATGATACAAATAAGACGTTAAATGCGTTGCTATTGGCTGTCTCTCTGTCTCTCGCTTGGCTCTCGATTCGAGCCGACTTTACACGGATGACCGTTAAAGAGCTGAACGTGATGCGTGACGGTTTAATTTCATTTAATACCAGAACAAATGTAATTTACACGCTTAAAGAAGTTTTTGCTTGAAAGACAATAATTGAATAAATTAAAAAAGAAATGTGGGCAGCATTGTATACGGTGCTTAGACCTCCTGCGGATCGTTTTTACCTCTCTGTTATTCCAGGTCATTCGAGGCCGATCGTCCTTGCGAACTTGATGGATGAGCCTTTCTGATCTCCTCAGGGATCATGTTAGGTCCTCCTAGGTAAGTTATTCTCAGTCTGCAGAATGCTAGACACTCATTTGTGACATGTTCGGCAGTGTCTTTCTCCTCAAGCCACCATTTGCATTTGAGGATTTCCCCAACACCCAAGCTATGTGTTTTTAAATGTGTACCGACAGTAAACCAACTACACTTCGCAGGTCTTTTCTGTTGAAAAATAGAAGCTGCCATGTCAGGCTCTCCGTGGGGCTTGCGATATAGGCCTTAGAATGCTACATTTTCGGCGATTCCATACATGATTTTTTGATCTGGCATTTTAGATAATTTTTGATCTCACAGGTTCCTGCACATTTTGGAATACTTAATATGGGTTGAGACACTGTTGATATCAGCATCGCTTCTTCTTTAGCTAGATGATGTGCCTGTTCGTTTCCCATTACATCAGAATGTCTATGTACCCTAACAAGCCTTTTTCTGTTGCCTCTGTGTGTATGAGTTTTTGAGGAATTTCTTGACACTTCAGCGCTAGACTGGCTAGGCTAGCTCTACAATTAATGCCAATTTTTAATGTTCTCCTGTATTCTTTTTCAAGAATGAGGTCTAACCACAACTTTTACATGCCTCCATGTTGTGGGAATGTAGACTGTTTAAGTTCGAAATATTTTAACGAGGTGTCCCGCAATAAGATACCCCGATTTTTTCAGTAAATCTGGAAATATCCTATGTTCTCATCCTTATCTGGTGATTTGTAGAGCGTTAAGTTCAATTTCCAAACGAGTGTAAGTGAGTTATTATCACTCCACAAAAAAAATCAAGAATATTTGTCATATTAATGCAGTAACTGTTGAGAAAATAATTTAATTTGTCAAATCAAACAAAAACAGGTCTCATTTGTGTCTTAATATCAAACCAATAACATATAGTGATTAAATAATTTAAATTTTTAGAAACATATTTATAACTAGTAATTGTTATTAGATTTTATTTTTATAGATATCAATATATTTCTGTTGTTACTATGCGAGTAAAGACTCACTTGATATATTTTTCATTTTACTGCAGGTGAATCGATATTCTAATATCAAAACGACTCTAATTTTAATACGCGATCTACCTTATAAATATGCGTTCAATCTACTCTTATAATTATCCTACGCTCTTAGTTTCTGCTTAGTAGTAATAGAATGGTAATTAAGCCTGCCGCTTTAATGGCTCATTGAAGTTCACCCTTGACAAGTTTTAATGTACATGAAGAAATAAAGCCAAAGGTGTGGCTTTATTATCTCATTAAAATGGTTCACTTGATCCGCTATTAAATGTTCTTAAGCTTATTGCAAATAGGGAGTGTTTTTACGTGTATCAATATCAATATAACGCCAATATATTTAAATCGCTACCATTTACTTTATGGAATGTAGCACATTTAAGAAGCAGTACTATAGAGAAAAATGTGTTTTCACATACATTTTAACATATTACAGATAATTAATGTCAGATATTAATCAAGCTTATAAGTGCCTTTCTAAACGATTATGAAAAGAAAACAACGCTGGTAAGTCGGAAAACTTGGTTTAGGATGACATTCGGTTGGTTAGCCGTTGGTGATGGTACAAAAATAAATAATAGCGTTTCGAAAAAGAGAGATCGGTTTAAATATTTGCTGCTTGTCCTGTCCTACAAAATGGGTTCCATTTTTGGGAATCTATCTAGGTGTTCTATTTCATAGCAAATATTTTTGTCTCTTGCAATGAAATCTTAAGGTTTTTGATCTCCTTCTTTCTTCTAAGTCCACCAATCTCATCAAGTGTTTTTTTTTCAGTGCAGTTGTCACTGCCTGTTCGGAGACATTCAGCGTATTAAAAGAAATCCTTTTTCAAACGGTATAATTCACAATAAATTTACATTTTCAAGTATATAACAGCCATCAAAACCCAATAGTTTCCTTCATGGGTCTAATTCCGAACCAGTTCAAGGACTATTCACATATGCAGTTTAAAAAGCGGCGTTCGTGGATAAGAAAATTCCGAATTTTTAGTAACAGTTCTGGGTTCGCGAATCACATAGAATCGGTTTTTATTCCTTTGGAATCGGTTCTAGGGGCGCAGTATCGATAAATATCATCGTCAGACTCGTCAGCTGTGTTTTGTGTACCGTAAAGTATAGTAAAGTAAATTATTTCTATTTAATATTTTTCAAATTTGTATGCAAAATTTTTAGTGATTTTTTCATCTAAGTACTATGTCGGACCATTAAATTTGTCATTTTTAGCCATGAGGACATTAAACCTTATTAGGGTTCCAAATGCAACGCATATTTTGAAGAAGTATTGCCACAGTTCGTCGTCAAAAATTCTAAGTGACTTAACCCATCTTCTTGGAAAGTCGCTCGAGTGCAACCTGTTCCAAAAAAAGGCAAGAAAACCACGCCCTTAAACTATCGTCCAATTGTCTTGCTTCCAATAATCTCCAAAGTCATGGAACGTGTAGTCAATCAGCAACTGCTCAAGTACCTCGAGAACAACAAAATAATCAGCGATAATCAATACGGCTTTCGCAAAGAGAGATCGACAGGAGATATATTGGCCTATGTCACTCATATATGGAGTAGGACAATTGAGAACTACGGAGAGTCTCGAGCGATTGCGTTGGATATTTCAAAGGCATTCGACAGAGTTTGGCATGACGGACTGCTCAACAAACTACCGTCATTCGGACTGCCAGCCTCTCTCTGCAGCTGGCTTGCCAGTTTTCTTAAGAGCCGATCTCTGCACGTTGCAGTCGATGGACACATCTCGGACACATTCACCATCAACGCGGGCGTGCCTCGGGGCGCAATACTTTCACCAACTCTGTTCCTCATCTATATTAATGACCTGCTGACCGAAACAAATAATCCTGTTTACAGTTTTGCAGATGACAGTACCCTTGTCTCCCACTTTAGATCAGAAAAACCCTTACCAGCGACTGAGACTCATCACCGCAGACAGGAGCAGATTACAGCAATTAATCAAGACCTGGAGAAAGTTCAAACTTGGGGCGATCGAAATCTGGTCCAGTTCAATGCAGCAAAGACCCAAGCAGCCACGTTTACCAAGAGGGCCAATACAGCGGGCCCTGACATTATTATGGCAGGGTCGACCATTCCTTCATCCTCGTCAATCGGACTGCTGGGTATCTCGGTCAACAGCAATATGTCCTGGCATGACCACGTTGCTAACATCGCAAAATCAGCCTCCCAGAAGCTTGGTGCGCTATTTCGCAACAAAAAACTCTATACACCGCAGCAGTTGCTCTTGCTCTACAAAGCGCAAATAAGACCGTGCTTAGAATATTGCTCACATATCTGGGGTGTCGCACCAAAGCATACCCTAAAGCTGCTGGATTTCATACAGAAGAGAGCAGTGCGTCTCGTCGGCGACCCGGAGTTGACCCGGAATCTAGATAGTCTGGAACACCGCAGACATGTAGCCGAGATATCTCTGTTTTACAGATACTTTCACGGCAGATGTTCCCAGGATTTGGCCCGTCTCATCCCGCCCCTGGCAGCTCCTGTCAGACAGTCACGACAGACGGCAAGAGCGCACCAGTTCGTCGTACAACTGGAAACTCCTAGAACATCGCTTTACAAGCACTCCTTTGTCTGGCGCACTGCATCACTGTGGAACTCACTCCCAGAACATCTGTTTCCCACTAATTACAACTTACAAATATTCAAGAGCCGTGTCAATCAACATCTTCGCACACACACCGCTCGTCGAGCGCCATAGGGTCTCCCTTTAGTGTGTGTGCCACTGCCATAAAAAAAAAAACTAGGTTTTTACAGTTTTCAGTAGGGCGTTTTAAAGATTTATAAATTATTCGAAAACTTGCTACACAAAACTCATACTATTTTTTTGTTATTTTTCAAATAAGGTACGTACTGGCTGAACTTTCGAAAATCTGATATAACAGGACAAAAATATTTTGGAAAGTAATTAAAAGTTAGAAGAAATATTAGATACGCCACATTTGTTTGGTGAAGTGACTTACGACACCGAAATTATTTTCAAGAATTAACAAATAAAAGAATAAATTTGAGCAAAACATATAAAAAACAAATAAATTAGTAACTAGAAAGCATTTATATATTAATATTGCCAAAAAGATCTAAAAAAGTAGCCAGCAAATACCAATAAAACAAAACAATAATTTCTAATTGCATTTTTAACAAAATCGAAATAAAAATTAACGTGATATGTGGATACTTAAGAAAATGCAGATACCACTTAGAAAATACTAATATTGACTGATAATTTATTATAATGCGAACAAAATGAAACAACAAATCTTAAACTAACTAATATTTGCCAAAAAAAAACTTAATAAGAGAATCAAGTCAACCATTAGTTAAAGCAATTAGCCTATGAAAACTAAAAAAAAGTATTAGGAAAACATCTTATTCTTAACAAAATATTTTTCATGCAGAAGGTTTAAGTAAAAGTTTTGAAATTCTTTTAATTTTAACTCTCGATATTTTAGGTGACTTATTTTAATTAAATCATGTGTTCAGTTCAACGGTTTTGCGTTTCAATGACAATAACTCATACTGAACTTGAAAGTGACTAGTTTTAAAAAATTAGCATTTTAACTGTTCGTTCCGTAATCCCAAAGTGTAAAGAAAAAAATGCTTTACATACTAAAGACTCTTCCTCTCAGTTAAATAGTACCAATAACTTTTTGTCTACGAGATTGGTGTTTATGTGTGGTCTTGTGCTTGATGTCTCCTCCTTTTATATGCCGATCTATAAACTCGCGTTGATAATAATAGTAATTGATCGGCAGAAATATTGGGTCATCGGGTTAGCGGCCTGGTTGCATCACATAACTTTGGGGTTGTGGGGGGTGCAAGAATGAATTTCAATTTTGTGCAGGAATCAGAGGTTTTGAATAATTTCGTTTTTAATAGATGTGCCGTTATCTGTAGTGGTTTTTTGGGGAGTCCATAATGGTTAAAATAAGTAACACGATACACATATAACGGTATGCTGATTTCTAGACTCGTTTTTGACTCACCCGCGCATCTACGTCACCCGGGAAAAAATGTTCCTTTTGACGCTGTCATAGTTTATTTAGTTAAGTGAATTTCTAGATTTGTTTTGTGTTTATATATGTTATAGGATTATTTAAACTAAAAACTTATAATATAATTATGCCGAACTGTGCTGTGGCTACTTGTAAGAACAATAATAGGACCACCAAAGGGAGTAATATTAAATATTTTCGTTTTCCTAAACATGAGTTAGCAAATCAGTGGATTCGTGCTTGTCGAAGAGAAGATGGAATTAACATAAAAGATGGTGAGTATCTTTAATTATTAAAGCTTTACTTTATTATTTATTATTTTTATTACATATTTCCACGATTGTCATGATTTTTTATGGCAGTGGCACACACTCTAAAGGGAGTTCCTATGGCTAGAGATGGATCCTAATTTCACGTACCGTACCGTGATTTTAGTTGCCGCTAATTCGACATTCGGGTGCTGCTGTGCCTTAGTTCCGTTCTTTAAACATTCTTTTTAGATACACCACGATCAAGTCACGGTTCACGGTCCAGCCAGACACTATGCGGTTAAAAAATATTTGCCAAAATTTAAATAAGTAAAAAAATAAAGCAACATGTATTATTGAAGTGTGATTGAAGTGAAACTGCTTAACGCGCGCCGGGAGGAATATTTATACATGCTCACATACGATGGTACCAGAGTGCTAAAATCGGTTAGGTTCTGTAGCGCTACAAAAGCTCATTGATTTGCGCACCTAATCGCGCCATGTCTTGGCGATGCAATCGTTCTGTTCCAACAGCTCTCGTGGCCGAGTGGTCTAGGTGGTTAAGTCTCGATTCGGCGCGCGGCGGCTCTATCGGCGGACCGGCGCGGCTTGAGTTCGAACCCAGTCGCTTTTTCAATTTTTTTAAAGGTTAAGTTTCTATACAGTTTTATGAAGAATATTTTTTTTCCTTTGGGCCTTTTCTTTTTGTTAATTGAATGGTATATTTCAAAAAACTACTTTTTAACGAAATCCGTTACGATATGTATATGATTTTATTGTGATATGTTTGTTAGCTTACAAGCAAAAAATATGAGATTTGCTCTTTTACCTTGTCAAGACATAAGCGAAACTTTTATGAAGAATATTTTTTTTCATTTAGGCCTTCCCTTTTTGTTAATTAGTATTATATTTAAAAAATGGTATATTTAAAAAAACGACTTTTTAACCAAATCCGGTACGATATGAATGTAGGGGTCGTCATTTCCTTGAAAACTTCTTGATTTAGTCTTGATCTTGTCTTGATTTCAAGACAAGATCATGACAAGAAATGATCCTTGTTTTTCAAGACAAGACAAGAAATTAGTTCTCAAGTCCAAGATTTCTTGGAAAGAAACCAACAAAATCTTGAAATTTTTTGAAAATGTAAAATAAAAAAAAATTCATTTGTTTTGCTAGTTTATTGAAAAAAAAAACAAAGCACTGAAACATTTTTAATGGAATGATAAAAAAAATTATTATGTAAAAAATAACCTTTTTATTTTCAAAAATTTTTGGATATCTTATGGCTTAAGGTATTGGGATCAAAAAGTACTTTGCAACCCGAGTCTACTTCAGTGGAAATGAAATAAATATGTAAAAATGAGCAAAAAATATTTGAATGGATTCAGAATATTGACTATTAAATAATGAGGTCAAGACAAAGAAAATTAAAATTGTACTTTAGGTTTGGTAAAACTATATCTTGTGGGCTAAATTAAATTGAATAATTTTTTAATGCTTAATGACTTTTTATTTGCAAGGGATTTTTTTTATTATTATTGGATATGTTATGGGCTCAGATATTAGAATCAAAAAGAACTTTGCTCAGCTGATCTACTTCAGTGGCGTACAGAATATTTGAATTTACGTAATTTTTTTAAATTAAGAAAAAAATAATTTATGAAGGAATGAACTATAAAACAATACTATCATGACCGCGTGCCCCTCGATTCTAGGCATCAAGTATAAACATCACTTCAACCAATCTCATCCCGACTTTTTTACTTAGTTCTCAAATGTTGAAATAATACTTAAATAACCATTTATACATTTCAATTATTTTCTAGAGTAAAACTATGTATAATATATCAATTATAATTAGTAATATAAATATGGAATGAAAATGCTTTTATTCTTTAGTTAACACACGTACACGTATAATTAGGAACGTACCTATTATCGAAAATGTCCTTTAAAATCCCCCAAAACTGCGAATATTGCATTTCAAAACATATGTTTTATACATGCTTACATAGCAGAATCGAAAGCGTCGTTCCCGGGTGACGTCACACGTTTCTGTGTGGGAGGTTCTGCCTGCGCAAGAGCATACCGTTATATGTGTATCGTGATAAGTAATAAGTTTGTTTGCTACTTCGATTCCTGTGGGTGTTTAAAGAGGGTATGCTTGTCCTAGTTTAGAAAAGCTGTCGATCACAGTTAGAAAGGAAGTACATGTGTTTTATAGATAGATATTTATATAGATGTGGTCAAAAGGTTCGTAACCAATAGGGGTGGATTTAAAAAATATTTTTTCTTCAAACGTCAGTAAATCCGTCATTACTCGACTGTGTAGACGGCCGTGAAGTTTCGTTTTTCCTCCGCCGGAGCTTTACTTTTCACTTTTCCGCCGGCGGAGGTAAAAGTGTTGTCATAGCAACATAGATACAATACAAACAGACAACCAAATAAGTGTCAACAACTCAAGATTTATTAAACTACAATTTGTATTTATCACTCAATTTGTGACTGCATTTCTAAAAATCACTAATTTAGGAACAAATTGGTTATTATTTATTCGAATTTACTCAATAACTGCTTATCGATACGGATTTAAAAGGCAATCGGAGACGCAATCTTAAAAAAATAATTATTGTTGTCTGCTGTCAGTATCCGCTGACAGCTTTATGTTACATTATTATTGCAACAACCTGTTCGCCGGTCTAAGCCGCCTTGCGAACCCACTTATCTTTAATAATAATTTGATATTATTACTATTAAAAATAGGTGTTTTTGCATTAATTTGTCGACATTTGAAGAAAAAACAGCATATTTTATTTGGAGGAACAGTTACTTTTCATGGCTTGCTCTCTATTACCAGCCTCACTCCGTTCGGCTGTTAAACACGAGCGTGCCATGAAAAGTATCACTTTTCCTCCATATAAAATAATATACTATTTATTGGGTATTCGTACTTGGTTTTTTGACAAATTTCGTAAAGATTTACATACGTTCTGACGTCATTTTCTAGATTTGGCCAGTATACGTTTTTCTTAAGTGATATAATATTTTCTTGAATACCTCGGTGGGATATTTTGATTTCGTGAGAGTACTTAATCTTTAATGGTTGTTCCTCTTCGTCTGTTATGTCTTCTAGAAGGGTATTGGATATGTAAATGAATTATTTTTGAAATATTTCTGAAAAACGTTGATTATAAATGGTTCGAGAGACTTATTTATAAAGTGTAAGCAATATGTAGTTTTGGGTATGAAATATTCTTTAATAATTTCACATAGATTTTCTTCAGACGAATCATTTTTCAAAAAGATAATAGTTATTTGTTTATCAAAAATAAATTCTTTTTGGACATTAATTTTATTATTGTTGGAGTATCTAAATATAATTTGACTTTTATAAATATTTAATGCCTTTTGAACGTATGGGGGGCTGCCAATAACATTGTTTTCTGAGCTTGAGTGTTTAGTTTCTAGGTCGATAGAGGGTTGTGCTGATCGTAGTATTATATCCGAAATTATAATGATTTTTTCGTTTATTGTTTTTTCGGAAAGTGTTTTAAGAATTTCGTCAAATTCTTCGAGCGGTAGATAAAGAATTTCTTCGGGATCAAAATAGGGATGATTGACATTTGATCGTCTTCAATTGGATTAATTTGTATGTGGATAAACAGTCGGCATTAGAATTTTGTTTCCCTTTTTTATACACGATTTCGTAGTCCCCTGAAGTTTTAGTCTCCAACGAATGAGTTTAGAATTAAGCTCCTTAAAAAGAAAATAGCCATTGTAAAGGTTTGTGATCTGTGACAATTTTGAATTGGGTCCCAAAAAGATAGGGGCGGAAATATTTGGTCGCCCAAACTATAGCTAAAAGTTCACGTTCGATGGCGCTATAGTTTATTTCTGCGGGATTTAGGGTACGTGAAGCATATGCGAGTAACAAATCATGGCCAACAGGGCCTTAAGACAAAATTCCACTGATACCAAGCGTCCGTGGTAAGAACGAAAGATTTTGCTAAATCTGGATGTTGAAGTACAGGGTTGTTCATTAGCATAGTTTTGCAGGTTTCAAAATATTAGACAAATTGAGGGGTGTGTTCCACTTTTTTATTCTTCTTAAGGCAATTTGTTAATGGTTTCGTTAGGTGTGCAACATTTTTTATAAATTTCCGATAGTAGCCAATTAAACCTAAAAATGACTTAATGTCACAGGATGTTTTTGGCAATGGAAATTTCTGGATGGCTGCTATTTTTTTGGTATTGGGTTTTACGCTTTCAGGTGCAATGACATGACCCAAAAATTCTACAGTTTTGCAAATGAACTCACATTTATCAAGGTGGATTTTAAGGTGGCTTTCCTTGAGCTTTTGAAAGACATCTTTCAAATTTGAAATACGTTCTTGCAAGGAAGTAGAAAAGACAATTATGTCGTCCATATATACTAAACATATTTTATCCTGGAGATCTTTAAGGACATTGCCCATGAGTCTCTGGAAGGTTGCAGGGGCATTGGGCATTCGGAGGAACTCGTAGTGTCCATTCTCGACACTGAAAGCAGTTTTCTCAATTAAGTTTGGGTACATGGCTATTTGATGAAAGGCAGCGGCTAAATCCAGTGTGGTAAAATATTGGCTGCGTCCAAGTTTATCGAGAATATCGGAAATGTTGGGGATGACGTAACGATCTGTTATAGTTTTCTCGTTAGTTTTACGATAGTCTATAACGATTCTCCATTTTTGTTTCATAGAAGCGTCAGCCTTTTTGAAAACCACTCAGACGACACATGACCAAGGGCTTGAAGAGGAACGAAAAATACCATTTTTCAACATTGCAGAAATTTGTTTTTGTACTTCTTTTTTATGTACAAAAGGGTACCAGTATGATTTAGTATAAACTGGAATATTGTCTGTGGTCTTAATTTCATGTTTAACTGTATTTGTACATGATAGTTTTTCGCTTGACCTGTGCAAAACTTCTGGAAATTGAAGCATGACTTTTTTATGGAAGGCTTTTTCTTCGCTATTCAAATGATCTGTACAGATAAGTGAAAGGTATTGGTTATGATCGGAACTGTCATATGTGTGAAAGTTGGACGTTATTTGTTCGATATTAAATATCTCAAAATTTTGTGAATCAATAACTTGCGCTACTTCCCTAATTGAATTGGGATAGAATTCTACAACGATGCTTTCGTTGCATTGATTTCGAAATTCCAAAGGGAGAGTGTCATTTCGAACTTTTAGAAGCGAACCTGGGATTTCAATATTTTGGGCGGTGCGTAAATGAGAAATATACAATTCGGTTTCATCGGGTATGTCAGTATATATGTTTTTGATGTGTAAACACCTTACGCGGCGGTATGAGAGTAAATCTCGCCGAATGGGACGGAAATGTGTAAACAGCTGTTACATCATAACCCATGCGCATTGAGCAGCAAGCTAATCTAGGACGGCCGCGATTGCAACGACTCATGTGGCGCTTCTAAAAAGTTAGCCGTTAGGGCGGTATTAGATTTTCATGTCAGTGATGTCGATATAGGACATATGTTTACACATCAGTGTCACGAGTACTAGCAGACTCGCTCATTTTTTTATTATTATAGATAAGGGTGGTATTTCTATTTTTTCTAAGTCAAAATTGTCTTTGTAATAAATATACATTTCAATCGTATCGCTTTTTAGAAGTCTATTTGTTATATCGGTATTAAGACCCAATTTGCGTAAATCTCTACTACCTATTATTCCATCGAAATAGTCATGAAAACTATATAAAATTAACTCGAGTTCATTGTTTATATTGAATTCTTTTAATAGAGGGATTTTTGCCTTATTTTGGTGTTGTCGGTACAAGTTACCAGAGTGTATTTGCAAGGAAAAATTTATTATGAAAAATATTGTTCCGCTATAGATGGTCTGATTAAAGATGTTGGCTGGCGGATTTTGTAGCTGAATGTAGGGAAGAAAGGTGACCTGAAAGCTATTTAGATTTAGGACGGATTTTCGTTTAGAAGGACATTGGGAGATTTTTTCTCTTGTAAATCTAGCGGATTTTTATAATTTTGAACATATTCTGTTTCTTCATAATATTCTGTAGGTTCGAAACAGTTTTGATATTCCTGTTCTTCAGGGGAATATTCAAATTCTTGTTGGGAATGGGTTGTGCTATCTGCTAGATAGGATAAGTTGGTAAATGGGTGACGGTTTTGGAAAGATGAATTTTGATTTCAGGGCAATTGCCTTTGTATATTGCGGCTTTGAATTGAGCGCATGTGTTTCTACTTATTGCCGATGGCATTCTACTGATTGTAGACATTGAGGTTGGTGGACTAGTCAATTTTGTTGAATTTTCTCTAGAAGATACATTTTTTGGCTTGCCAAAAACTTGCTCGTTAGTGGGAAAATGTTGACGTAATGGTTGGGGTTGAATATTTATAGGTTGCCTTGGAAATAGTTGTTTAGGTACTATACCTACGTTACTTGAAAATTGGGGTTGTATGTTGTTATCGTTATTATTTGGCACTAGGAAGGGGTTAAAAAAAGGTAGTTGAATTGGCAGAGGCATATAGCTGAAGTTTTGGCGGTATTTTGTGGAATATTGTTGGGCTCTTGTCGTCGAAAAAAGTACGAGCATATATTTGTTCTTCGATAAAGGGAGTGGTTTAGGACAAGTGAACTTGCGTCGTCGATATTTTTTAGATTTTTTAACATTAAAATCGTTCGAAGCTCGCTAGGAGAGTTGGACATTAAAACAGTAACGGCTGTTAATTCTGTTTGTCTCATTAGGGCGTCTTTTGTGCCTTGACTTGGGGAATCATGAGCAGCAATTTTTAACGGAATCCGCGATTTTAGTACTTTTATTATTTCTATAAAGTCTAAAATCGGCTCTCTTCCAGATCGAGTCAAAAAATTTAGCTGTTGAGCAAGTACTTGTCGATTTATTCTATCGCCAAATCGTTGTCTTAACGCGTCTTTTATTTTAGGCCAGGTCGTTAGATCTGGTCTGCAAAGTAAAAAAGTCGCCTACTTCTTCGGTTAGTTTACAGCAAATTGAAGCAAAGACAAATTCATCTACAGTACCTATATAATATCTATTGTAAAATTTATCTACGCTTGAAATAAAAAATTCCAAGTTGTCACCGTTGCCTTTAAATGTTTTTAGTGTGTGCCAATCTCTTTTGCGGCTGTAAGGGTAGTCATGGTTGAAAGAGAAATATTTGGAAGTGTTTGTGTAAGAATGTCAATTTCACTATGTGGGATTAAAATTTAATTAATGTAAACGAATTATCGTACTTTTAGTAATTTAAAATGTACACACAGCAATTTAGTAAAACAAAAATTGAAGTGGAAAGGAAAACTCACTTACGGTTTTTCTTATTCGTAACTGTGGTTTTCTTGCCTTGGGTTGGTCTATGTCTCAGGAAACAGTTGAAACTGATGATCTTCTGGGGTTCGGCAACGTTTTACTATGGAACTGCTTGCAAACGTACACGAACGACTGCGCCAGTGTGCAGTGATGTAATTATTATTGAAGATCAACTTTTCAAAAAAGTAATCTTATTCAAAATAATTCTACACCAAAGTTTTTGTCTATCAATTAACAGCGATCTTTTTCTTTCGAGAATTAAATAATAAGTGAAATGTAAAATGAAATTATGCGACCTTATAATATAAAATGCCGATTCCACTAACTTGTATATTGTGTACATACATGAGTCCAAACAAACAATAATCATTTACATAAAAAAATTAGACCTAATATAGCACAAAAATCCTAATTTGAAAGAAGTTAAAACACGCAAAAACTAAAAATATTTAAGTACTAAAATAATGAAAATACTCATGAGACTAAAATCCATTTTCTATTAAA
>JAEQML010061468.1:0-25710 GCA_016904865.1 Pissodes strobi
CCCTTTTTTAAAGATATGCTGGGCACGAGTGTTTCTATTTAAGATGGCTAAAGTTATTTCTCATTTAACTAGGGTTCTTCTGTGGGATAGAATTCCTCTGTGGCATAAAATTTCTTCCGTTAGATAGCATTTCCTCCTTTTGATGCTTATCCAGCTAACTCCGCCATCCTTACAAAGGCCTTTTTGTCAAGGTGACATAACCACATGGTGTAGACGAACTTCACAGGAGACGCCATTGTCTACAACTCTTCCGGACACAAGTAAAATCGATTTTAATTTATTTGAGGGCCTTAATTCTGGATATAGCCGTAATATATCATTGTAATTAATGAATTTATAATCAAACGACTGTAGGTTATTTGCCTTAATTACCGTATATAGCTTACCGTTATACAGGGTGTTTTTTAAGTAGTTGGCCAACCTTCAAGAGGCAATTATTTGAGTGATTCTAAGACGAAAAGTTTATATAAACATAGGCCCAATAATGCTTCGTTTTCAAGATGTAAAGTGTAATTATTAAGTCCAGTGGCGTCCTGGATGACACTTTAACCAATATTTTTGATAAAAAATGTGCGCCACTAATGTGTTTGCGGTTTTTGTATTTTGTTCGCATTAAGCAACTAAGAATACAACTTTTTTATTTTCAGCATTCTTTTCGTATCTTGCTTAGTTTTTGAGAAAAAAAAAGTTAAAATCACTTTATTTCATGTCCTTGGGATAACATAGTAAAATAGTTATTTATGCAACGAGTGTGTAAAGTGACCCGTTTCTCATGATTAAAAAAAGAGTACTTTACACATGAGTAGCATACAAAAATTTTCCTACCACGGAAAAATATATGACAAAACAAAAATATTATTAAATTACTTTACGCACTAGTGCGTAAAATAAATTATTTTACCTACTAGTGTCCTAAATGTCAAAAAATATATCAGATTTACTTTACGCACTAGTGCGTAAAATAATTATTAATAAGTGGCACATTTTCCGAATCTTAGAGATTGCGTAAAGTGAGCATTTTACGCACGTTAGTAGAAAAAATAGTTTTTACAGGGTGTTCAAATATTAAAAAATTCTAAATAAAAAATTGTGTGTGCTTAAGACGATAGAAGTGAAAACTTCAACAGAATTTCGATCCGATCCTTCGTTGCAGAGATACAGGCTAAAAAAAGGGTTTTCCCCCAAAATCCCCCCTTATATTAGAGTCCCGGTCGTCCCCGTATGGTCTAAAGTAGCCCCCATGGGCGCACCTACCATAAAAATTTCGATCCCGTACCTCTTCCCGTTCTCTCGACCTTAATTATTAATATTAAACTTTTCCTTCTCCCCCCTCCTCTGGCCAATCGGAGGGGAGTGTACGGTGTCCCGTTTTCGTCCAGGATCTTCTTTTTAACCCGGCTCCATCCCCTAAAAATTTCAACCCTCTGCCTATACGGGTACATGCCATACATATCCGAGCGTGACGGCTTCCAGCGTGACGACTCCAAGTGTGACGCGTGATGCGTGACGCGTGACGGTGTTACTGAATTCAATATACAAAAAAAACTCAAAACGCGTCTAAAGAAGTTTTCACTTCAACAAGACGCAAACTAACACAACGTTCAGATTTGGTGACAGTTTTTAATGAATACAAATGAATCTTTTAAGCTAAAAATTGTTTGTCCTATTTCGCCATTGGCGTACATAGTGGCAACGCCGTAAATTTAAACAAATCAAACATGAAACATTTTTAAACAAATGATACGTATTTTTCAGTAAGAAAACATTTAACAATAAGTAACATGAAACTTAGTTGCTGAAATATCCTCCTTCAACTTCAATGCAAGCATTAGCTCGTCTTAACATCGATTGCCGAACACGTTGAAATATTCCCGGCGCGCGGCGTATGTATTTTCTGATTACATGAGTGAAGGCAATAAAGTGATTTTTATTTCTCAAAAGCTAAGCAATAAGATACGAAAAAAATGCAAAAAATAAAAAGTGATATTTTTAGTTGCTTAATGCGAAAAAATACAAAAATTGCAAAAAGCAGTGGCGCACACTTTTTATCAAAAATATTGGTTAACGTGGTTTCCGGGACGGCACTGGACTTAATAATTTTAATCTACTTGCGGTTAAATTAGCTCCTTATTACCCTAAATAACACTACTAAATTTCAACAAAATAGGCTAAAGGATTATTAAGATCGTTACGAAAAAACTATTATTTGACAACCTGTATCTTGAAGACGAAGCATTACCGGACCTATATTTATATAAACTTTTTGTCTTAGAATCATTGAAATAATTACTCCTAAGTTTGGCCACGCACTTAAATAACACCCTATATCATGTTAATTAATGAATGTATAATTAAACAACTGTAGGTCGTTTGCTTTCATTTTGGTATAATATAACTTATCGTTATATATCATTTTAATTAATGAATTAACGACCGTAGGTGGTTTGATGTCTACCGCTTATATTCTCATTAATTCTCGTTTTATTTATTGATCTGCTTATCGAACTTAACCTTAAAAAAGGCTGTAAGTTATGTAATTTTGTACAGTATGTATATATTTGTACATCTTTTCATATTTGCTAAGGAGATACTTAAGTTAATCTTTATTATATCTGATGTTATCTCAGTTAGAGAATTCATTTGGCTAATGTCAGAATAGCCGATTGAGCTATTTTTTACTGTACTTGGCTGTAGAGTTCATGGCAGTAATTTATTTCACATAACTAAAATTTACAAATTTAATTTTTCACCTTGATATTGTAATCTACCTGAGCTCAATTCGTTTACCTATAGATATTTAACAGCTGTAATGCATACTTACCTCAGAGTTATTTTATTGATTTGGTATTATTGAGTGACTGTTTATTGGTTTATTGATATTGTCGCTGCCACGGGATTGATTTAAGTTAAGTGTGGTTAATAATCATTTCATTTGTATCTGCATGTATTTACTGGATATACCTACATAATAAGAATTATTGGGCAATATTAATATTATAAGGCATAGTTTAAAAAGTAGTATCTTATTTTGCTTTGATTTAATATCTGATAATATACGTGAATATATTACAAGAGAATCTTCTTCTTAGTTTATGAGCGTTATCATAACCTCAAATTAATTTGAGATAGGATTAATTGTCCTGAAAGAGTTTGTGTAAGTTTACATATTTAAATAAATAAGTTATTTGGAATCTTGATGTTTATTTTGGTAAAATGCAGTAAAAATAATAACTGATTCATGTATTCACAGTTTTTCAACGTTCTTTTACAGGGTATTTATCTAAATTTTGTTATCCTATTTTCAAGGATCAATAATCATTGATAAATTTCTTGTAAAACATTTAGTTTACATTTAGCCCGCACCTAACTACCGAGACCTAGACCCACGCCTTTTAAACAAAATGGAATCCGCTGAGTAAACCTGGCATATGGGCCGCCTAATGAGCAATTAACAAGTAAGGTTACATATTTGACATCCAACTCTTGGCTGGTTACAAGTTGTGTCAGATATGTATGATGCTAGAAAAAAACGTGTTTTTACTTGCGTTGTCTAGCGTGAAATAAGAATGTGTATTTTTGGGATATTGGTTCATCAACTTACCCGCTCGTCAACTAGTCCCTGCCTCCCCTAAATCAGTGCAATTTTATTCTTACTGATCAAAAGCTAAATAAATCCTTAGATCTTGCATATGCAGCAATTTAAGTTCCTTTTAAGTTACGATAAGGTTTCAACGAATCAGATATGATGCTAGAAAAAAGCGTTTTATTACTTGCGCTATCTAGCGCGCAATCAACATAGTGCTATTATAGAATGTGTCTTTTTTGGGATATTTAAGCTTCGTCAACTTTCCCGCTCGTACAACTAGGCTCCGCCACCCTAATTCAGTGTAATTTTATTCTCAGGTTGGCCAAAATATAAATAATAAATCCTGAGATCTTGCATAAGTAGCAATTTAATTTTTTTTTAAGTGAAGATAAGGATTTAACGAATCAGATATGTATGATGCTAGAAAAGAAAGAGCAACAATCATTTGTATTTCGTCATTTATTTTCAAAGTAAATGGCACTGGAATCAGTGCCCTTCGTAGAATCAGTTTTCTCCACAATAGTGTCTACGATCCACTCCAAATACCTATCTACTCTGGTATAAATTGGTGGAAGTTCAGATATGCCGCAAGTAACCGTAGTTGCGAACGACACTATTCCTATTTGGAACGTTCTTAAGTTTCCGTCTATATCCAACGTTGTATTGAACATAGGCCCTCCACTGTCACCTTTGCAGGCGTCCATTTTTTCACCTGAAATTAACAATGTTCTAGAAGATAATTTAAAAGACACGAATTTGTTCAAATTATTATAAAACGAAGTTATTATCAAGATCCAAATTTTATGAATAAAATTTTGAAGACCGATGAGGCGATATTTATCACTGCCGGTATTTATAATGGGAAAAACTGCCATATTATTTGGTCCGATTAAAATCCACAAGCTGTTGAGTCAATTGCTTTTCAACAACGTTTCACAATACAAATTTGGTGCGTCAGTTTCGAGCATAAGGTCTGAGGTCCAGTTTTTATCCGTGACACCTTAAATTGGTTAAGATATCTGGAATTTTTTGGAAAATTAAATTGTATACTTTATCGGTGAACTACCACTTCAAACTTGGCAAAACATAATTTACCAACAAGACGGAACACCTCCCCATAATATTCTGGCAATAAGAGACTTTCTCCATAATAATTTATCAAGTGTGGATGGGTAGATATGTAACAATTAACTGACCCGCTAGCTCCCCAGATCTAACGTCTAGATACCTTTCCTTGAGGCTATTTGAAAAATACAACCTATAGAGAAACAGTATTGAACAAATTCAAAGAAAAAATATTGAAGACATAAGAAATTTAAATGAAAATAAGAACAAAGCAATTATAAATTCATTGGAACGCCAGAAAAGAATGTACGAGGATAATGGGGGACATGCCAAGCATTTACCTAATTTGGACTAGAAACTAAACGTTTTATTTATTTCCTTATTTATGGCTGATTAAAAGTTTTAAATACCTAGTATGTCACTTCCAAATTTAGTGAACAGAATTTAAAAACTATATATTATAGCTTAAAATATTAGCAAGAAATAAAGATAAATTAGTAAATCAGACTTCAGATATCAATGCCACGTCATTTAATGGAATATTCAGAATCATGCTCCAGTAAAGTTGGCATGTAACTTGTTTTATTTGAAACACCATATATACACTAAAATAAAAGCATGTGTAAAAATAGATGCAATCATAAAACTTCCCTTCTTTTTTTTTTCTAATTTAAAAAATAATAAAGATATCTCCATTTTAAGAATTATCTAGATTATCCTGAAAAGTACTTATGCCCTTGACGCTAAATGCAATTGCCATACGTGTCCAGGTTTTTAACGATGATTTCGAAAGTACTGAAACTAATTACCGTAGTGGTGGAGTAATCTTCAATCCATCAGAAGATATATAAACTGCAAAAATATTTTTGAAGATAAATTTCTTTAGGTTGGATTAGTTTGGGTAAGGAGAGTAAGGTGATGAACGTGTTACGGGGGCGCGAACGTGAATGCAAACGTAACAAAACGTTACATCCAAAACGTGTAAAGGAGGATTCCCATTTGAGCAGCACCGAGCAGCGCAGCGCGGCGCATCCCGAGTAGCGTTTTTAAAATTAGTATTTCCATTTGAGCAGCATCTGACAGCAAGCGAGCTAACATGCAGCAAAAATAATCAGTCTTGTGTTGATGTATTTTGTGACAATGTTGATAGCAGCGGAGACGTCTACCACTTCATCATCAGACTATATGATATTATTAACAGCTTTATGTTATCAACATGAAACAATAAAAGAAAAAAGAAAAGAAAATATTGGATGACTGATATATTTCGAACAAGGTTGGAGGAAGGTGAAATTCGTATATTCTTCAGGCGACTCCAGGATGATGAACGAAAATTTTATAAATATTAAAACATTCAAACTAAAAAAAGTACCGATCGCTGATGTTTCGGTCAATTCACACTACTCCGTCAGCTAGCAGAGCTCAGTGGCGACGCTAGGGGGTGGCCAGGGGTGGCCTAGGCCATTCCTAAAAATGTATCGGCCACCCCTAAATTACAAAAATAGAGCATTAACTAAATATTAAAGCAAGTAATGATGGCGCTGTCAGGTAGGGATATTGCGTTACACTTGTATTAAATGAACTGTGGTTGCTCTCAAGCTTCTTTCTTCCACCCGCTAGATGTGAATACTGAAGTATTCAAAATGAGTTGCAAGAAATACTTGTAAATGAACTGAAAATGGTTAAAGATGAGGTAAACAACGCAGGATTCTATGCTGAATTAGCTGAAGAAACGAAATATTTATCCAAGAAAGAACAAATGTCCATTATTGTAAGATATCTTCATAATTCGGAAATAAAGGATGCGTTTTTGGGATTCGTCCACGCAAAAGAGCTAAATGCCGAATCACTTACAAAAATCATAAAAAACGCGCTTTTAAAATATTTTTTTATAATATAGAAAACTGCATTGCACAAGCGTACGATGGTGCAAATGTTATGAATGGAAACTTAAGTCATTGTTTATCCCTTTAACGTTCTTTGGTATATACGTGTAACCATGCACCGTGTTAAGCCGTTATTTTTAAATGTAATTCTAATTACGCGCCATGTCAGATACATCAACTGCCACTGAGTATTTCGAACGTCAGTTACTGGTTACACTAAAATGGGTGATATTACGAAATACGAAAATATTGTTTAATTTTTATTTATTTATTTAATTTTTCAATATTAATAAAATTGAGTATGACGACAAAATGACGACTTTTCATACCAGTCTGTGGCGACTTTTTACTTCGTTACTCTGGCAACACTTTCGAACCTTCAGCAGTTGGTTGTAAGACTTGCAAGAGTGCAGACGTACGCTACACTGTGGTACAAAAAATATTAAGGTTTTTTATGTTTTTAGATATATTTTTGCATATATTTATGAGGAAGAGTGCTCTTCGTTAATTTAAATTGGTAAGTATTATCTAGAGGTGTCTAGTGAGTAACATAAGTCTGGTTTCGAGTTCCCAATTCATAATTTTAGGAGATAAAACATCATTTATTTGCAAGCATAAAGAATTTTTGTGATTTTGTTACATATTTTATTTTATTTTTTTCAATAAGTTCTATGCTTTTTTCACTATACATATAGTGATAGATGTTTTATATATGCCTCTAAATAAGATAACTGTTAAAATTTGTATAATTTTTTTTTGCGCTAGGAAAATTTTCATCATTTTGTTCAAAAATGTAGGATTTTATGAATGTGCGATTTTATAACGAGAATAAAAAAATTATATTGTCATTATTGTGGATACAAAGACATTTGTGAGACCTTTCTAGGGATGCATATTTTATACTTATACTATATGATATGTACTATATAATATATTTATATACAAATATTACAAAATATTATACAGGGTGTTCCTTGTTTCTTCTACTAATGCCAGATTTTAGGGTGGGTATTGGGTCATTCCGAAATTATTTGGTAATAATGTGTTATTATATTGCCATATTATGATTATTATAGAAAAATGGATGCACCGAAATACGAAAGGTATTGGAAGAGGCCATTGACTGAAGAGGAGTTACTGTAGCTGGCGGAAATAACTGAGGAGCAAGCCGAAAATTCAGACATTGGTGGTGATTCGGATGCAGATGATCAATATGATTGTCAGGAGTCATCTAGCATGCCATCTTCAAGCGGATCAAACACGCCTTGTTCAAGTTTTCGCTCTAAAGTTAGCCTGTCGCCAGAAATCCAAAATTTTGCGCTAAGGCCAACAAGGAAGAGGGCTAACTTGATCCTCCTGTTGATTTCTCAGATTATGATTCCGACGATTCAGTTGCCGACAAAACCTATAGACCAGATTCTCAAACACCTTTACAAAATACACTATTATCTTTTGAGTGACGACGACCTAGGTGAAGTAGAAGAAGATATTGACGAGTTTTCCGTCTGGTCAAAAACTCCTCTACCCCCTACAAGATACATACATTTTAATTTCTCGGAGGAAACAGGCCCCAAAGTACAGGTATAGTAATCTATTGTTCACTTTATCCAAATAAGTAATAAGACCATTTTATTTTCAGGTCGAATCTGAAGGGCCAATAGATTTTTTTGAAATCATGTTTACTCAAAATTTTTTGGAATACTTTGTTCAACAGTCAAATCAATATGCTGAACAAATGAAAATAAATTTAAACCGTGCTTTTTTAGGAGTACTTATCATAATGGGATTCGACCATCTGCCTTCACTGAGGCTATATTGGTCACGTGATCGAAATTTTTGCAAAAAGAGGATAACAGAAGTTTTTCCCATAAAAAGATTTTTAAAAGTGCTCAGATGCTTGCATCTAAATAATAACCAGAATATGCCAGCTCGTGGGACGCCTAACTTTGACAAACTGTACAAAATTCGTCCATTGATCTCACATTTCTCGAAGGTATATTCTGAATCTTTCACTCCAAGTAGAAACGTGGCTATAGATGAGAGCATGGTAGGTTTCAAAGGCCGTACAAACCTTAACAGTACATGCCCATGAAGCCTGTGAAAAGAGGCTTCAAGTTGTGGGCATTGGCTTGTTCGGAGACAGGCTACTTACACGCCTTTGACATATATCAAGGGAAAGAGCAGGCTGGGACAGACACTCTAGGAGAACGAGTTATTTTGAAATTGCTTGCAACTTTGAAAAACAAAGGTTTTTGTGCCTTTTTTTGATAATATTTTCACAACAATTCCACTTATGAAAAAATTAGCAGACAGATCATTATTTGGATGTGGAACTATTCGCCAAACAAGAAAGCATTTTCCAAAAGGAAAATTGATTGAAGATAAAAAATATTGCAATGGGTCAGTCGGATTTTGCAATTTGTGAAGAGATTTCTGTTGTCAAGTGGAAGGACCGAGGAACTAAGTCTGTAACAGTTTGTAGCAATATGCACCATACCGCAGATACTGGAGAAGTGCTTCGCACAAAGAGAACTGGTGATAGACTGTTACATGCCCAAAATCCATTATTGATTACAACAAATTCATGGGAGGCGTCGATCGCTTTGACGAAAGGCTTGAGTCATACTGCGTAAGTTGGAAAAGTAGGAGGTGGTGGATGAAACTCCTGTATTATTTTATCGATTCTAGCATTGTCAATTCATATATAATTTACAACGAAACTCTTAAAAAAAACAATCCAAGAAAAAAACCAATGAGTCACCTAAAGTTTAGAAGCTTTCTCGTTGAAATTTTACAGTTAGAAAAAGACCCGGTCCATTACCAATAAGAAATCATTTTCGAAATGCTTCACATTTTCCAGTGAAAACCACAAAAAGAAGATGCCAAAAATGCAGTAAATTCGGTATTCAAAAAAGAAGTTCTTATATGTGCAATGAGTGCCTAGTCGCTTTATGCGTCGAATGTTTTGGTCTTTACCATAGTGACTAGTTTTGTCGACTATACATACATTGTTTTCTTTTTATCAAATAATTACATGTTTTGTTCAGTTTTGTTGATTAGTTTTATCAACTAGTCATTAGAAGTTAGATCACTTAGTTATTTGTGTTATTTTGTTTTGTTGTTTGTGTTTATTTGCCAAAAGTATATCATTTTATAATATTCTGATTCTACCGCAATATGAACATTTGTTTTTATAATGTGGTACCCCGTTTGTACCAGGGATCATTAGTAATATATTTGGACTATAAAGGTCTCTGGTAACATGGTTTACCGGGCAATATGGGGGTGAAAAAAGAATAAATGTCGAATGTTAGCCGCATATTGTCATTCAGTATCTTCAGGAGACTGCTTAGTTTGTGTTTTTTATATAAAATATATTCAGAATAATTTGGCCCGTTAAAGGGTTATACAGTAAAATGACAATGGTTAAGTGGAGTGCAAGCTCGGTATAGAGAGGAGGTACCGCAATGTGTATACATTCACTGCTATAACCACGTACTTAATTTAGCTATTGTCGATTGTTGTAAAGGCATTCCAGAGTTTTTATTTTTTTTTAGTTTGTCTGGGAATTTATATACGTTTATGAGCAATTCAACCGTTCATGCTGAATTTTTAAATGTCCAAAATAAACTATGGCCAATTAAACAGCCTAAAGAATTTAAAACACAACAAGAACAAACTTGTTAGTCGATTGAATACCGAATGTGTAGTCTTTTGAGTTTTGATGCAAACATTCGAAGCAGTAATTTGTATTCTCCATATTTTTGCGACAAAAAATACAGACAGAGGGTTCGAAGCTAAGGGACTGCTTCAAAATCTTAATAAAACCTATATTATATATATGATCTCTTTTAAAGAAATTCTAGAAATTATATCCAAGCTTCCATGCACTTCTTTACAATATAAGGAACTGGATTACTGTAAAGCAAATATTATGGTTGAATAAATTATAAATCACTTATGTGAAATGAGAGAACATAATAGTTTTTGGGAAGGTATCTGGAAAAACTGAAGAACTAAGTAAAGTATCTGGTATCACAAATAATGACAATTTGGTGGTAAAAAGGAAGAAATCTCTGTCTGCGACAATAATTTTTTTTTGCCGAATTGCAAGCGGACGACAACTGGAAGGAGGTGGAACATGAGCTTAAAGTGAGATGTTTTTAAACCATTCTTGACCGGATCTTAAATGAACTACGAAACAGATTTGGTAATAATAAAATTATTTTTTTTTGGGTTAAACGCCTTGCAGCCAGGCTACGACAATTTTTTAATTAGAACTTGCTACTAGTTACACAATTCATTGTCCCAAGTGGGATAACGAATCTCCTAAAGCCGAATGTCTTCTGTTGACTCGAATGTTGGCCAGAGACGAAAATACAAATATCAAATCAATGTTAGACCTATGTAAACTTATGCATAATTTTTATCTTGCTTTGGAAAATTTATTGACCTTAACAAAATTTGCTCTGACATTGACAGTTTCTACCGCATGCTGTGAAAGATCTTCTTCGTGCTTAAAAAGAATAAAAACCTACCTTCGGACAACGATGGTTAATGATGGGTTGTCAAATATTTTTATATTAAGTATTGAAAAGGAAAAACCACAACGCTTATTCTTGATTGTGCTGTAGATGCATTTGCCCAAAATCATAATAACAGACGAATTTTGCTTTTAGTCTATTTAAGCTTAAAATTGTTTTGTACTAAGGATAACTCCTTAAAAATATCAGAAATATTGTTAAATAAGAATAATTTGACCTGATTTTACTATTATATTGTACATTTCTTGGTCACTCCTTTAAAATCACTGGCCACCCCTCTTATGATAAGCTGGCGTCGCCACCGAGCAGAGCAGGGCACTGATATCAGCGTGCTGCATTCCAATGCTCAAAAAGAATAAACATTTTGGTGCTGTGTGACGAGGTGGGAGCACAAGGATCTGCGTACACCCCTTCAATATAGCGTCGGAAGCTTCGCGCTTGCTTCATGATAAAATCATGAAAGCCTTCACGTGTAGTATATGCAACCAGCATTTAGCGTTTGTTTACTATTTTAGATTGTCTAATATTTCACTTCACGCATGGCCCTCCGCTAGCTACCAAACAAAACTAACCCAAACTAACCCAAGGCAGGTTCTTCCTTAACATGCCCAGGTATGCCTTTGCTGCATACTCATTGGGGTAGCTTAGTAGCTCCCTGTCAAGTCGACAGCTAGTTGATTCGTCCCATCTAGCCCTAAAGTCTTCACGGGTGATCTTTTTTATCATATGTATCAACGTCACGATAGGAAGGTTTGAAGGGCCAGCTCCCATAATGTTTGAACCGGTGCCTTCCTAGCCAATTTATTCACTAATTTGTTGCCTTCGCACTGTGCATGTCCTTTAACCCAGCACACAGAAATTCTGATTTTACGGGCGGCATCCTCCAGTGAATTGTGGCATTAGTACTGACCTGGCTGGCTGTAAGTTTATAACATTTCAGGGCCAGTTTGTTATGCTTTTCTACGGTTCGTGTAGATTTTAATAATCTTGTCCTCAGTATTCCTGCGAACAACCTTTTTTGCGGCTATTGATATAGCAGTTCAGACTGAACTATGCTTGCGTGTACCTCCATAGACCATTTGAGTTCAATTCGCAGGCTACGGGAGTAAATTCCACAGCCTGCTCCTTCCTTGGTTTTTGAGCCATCCACGAAACTGTTAACCGCACCTTCCGTTATAGGCTCGTTTGGTTGTATTTGAATATCGTAGAGTTTGTCGAAGACAAACTTGGGAGGTATGCTGTCTGCTCTGGCCTGCAGTAGTGGCAGTCTTCCGACTTACCCTTCCCACAGGCGGCGTCTAATCTCTCCACAGTCTATGCTTGGTTGCACACCAACGACTCTGAGCCTTAGCAATGCAATCAGATAAATATCTAGGGATGGCAAGCACAGATTAGTTCCATGGCTCTGGTTAGGGTTGTACTCATAGCTTCCGTTATGGTTAGGCAGGCAGTTCTCTGTATCTGACTGAGCTTAAGAATTTCCGTTTTTTGTTAACTCTTGGGCCACCAAACTACGGCTCCATACGCAATCATAGTATAGATCCACATTACGACCGCGAGTTTCATACCCCAGGTCTTTCCCACGGTCCTGCGGCACTGTTCATAAGGTATAGAGTCTTCGCTCTAAATGAAGATTCCAGGTTAATTTAGCATGAAAGGTGACCCCAAGGTATTTAACCTCAGACGCAAAATATTGTTGTGTGTGAAGGAGAGTCGGAGGCCGTAGTGGCTCCGTCCTCCCTTTTCTGGTGAAGAGCACCATCTCCGTCTTCCTGGGGTTTACAGACTCCACACCATTCTTCGACTAAGCGAAGGGCACTCTGCATTCGATTGTACAGGACTCCTTCGAACTTTCCATTGAACAGTATTGTCAGATCGTCTGCATATGCATTGGTGTAGAATCCGTTTGAGTTGAGGTGATGCAAAAGACTGCCGATAACAAGGTTCTATAACAGTGGCGATAGAACGCCTCCCTGCGGGCAGCTTCTGGTAATGGTGCCTCTAACTACAGTGTCTTCCACCTTTATTTGCACGCGTCTCTTTGAGAGCATGTTGAAAATCCAGCCACTGACAATAGAAGGGACGCCCCTGTTTGTTAAGGATGTATTGATTTTTCAAACATACCCCCAATATCAATAAATACACCTAAGGTGGACTCGTTATTGTCCAGCGATCTCTCGATTCAGCTCACTGCTGAATGTAAGACCGTGTCGGTCGATCTTCCCGAATTGTACGCATGTTGGTTGGGATGCAGCGGTCGGTTGATCAGTACGCAGTGTCTCAAGTATCGCTCACACAGCCTCTCCAGAGTTTCCATAACAAAGGATGGTAGGTTGATTGGTCGGAATGCTTTGGGGAAAGTGTATTACATCCTTCCTGCTTTTGGTAGGAACACCACTCTTACTTCTCTCCATGCCTTCGGGATGTAGCGCAGCTCTAGGCATGCCCAGAACTACTTTACCAAGTGCGGCAGTACCTGGCGATTTGAAGGGTTAGAAGCTTAGTACTGCCCATCGTACTTTGTCTTTTCTGATTATTTGGTTGACACTTTGCCAGTCCAAATCAGTAGGTTGAAAGTTTGTCTCGTCTGGCCAGTTCCTGTCGTCTGTTGCCGACGAAGCAAGGAAATGGGTCTGTATAAGCAGTTCGAGAGTCTCTTGTAGGTTAGTGGTCTTGGTACCGTCCTCCCTTTTTATTAGACCTAGGTCGCGATCTCTATCTGTTGCGAAGACTTTGTAGAGCCGTGCAG
The DNA here is from genome assembly GCA_016904865.1 of Pissodes strobi. NCBI lineage: Eukaryota > Metazoa > Arthropoda > Insecta > Coleoptera > Curculionidae > Pissodes > Pissodes strobi. The sequence goes on from JAEQML010061468.1 coordinate 13,831, forward strand.
TCTGTGGATGATCCTCGATCTCCTCTCTGTTTTTTCCTTACTAGCTTTTTAAACTACCGGCTCCCAGTCGGCTTGAGTTCCGGTTCTTTTTGCTTCTTTTGAGTTTTCCTAGATCTTGGTTGCACCATTTTGTGGGTTCCCCTGGCTGTTGTTGTGATGCCTCAAGAGGGTAAGACTTTTCAAAAGATTTTATATTTAATAATTATTAATAAATATATGAAACTATTAATAATTATAAAATAAAATAATAACGGCAAAACAGACGGCAATAGAACTCGAAGTACGGCTGCTGCAATGGAGATGTCGCCCATACTAGCAAAATTTTGTAATAATTGTGTAATATTTCCGTTATAAAAATAATTTTTATATACAAATTAATTTGAAAGTATGAATAAAAGTTTCAGCTGTAGATATTGATAGACAAAAACAAATTTTGTTTGTAGTTGTATGCAGCGTGATTAGCGCGGTTTTACAAAGAAAAGTATTTTATAAATGCTTATGTTGTTTTTGGGTGGGCACTTGGGTGAGCACTCTACATTTTGGCGACGCCACTGATAGTAAAATAATGCAATTATTTAATAAGTTTCTTCTTTTATTTTTAACATTTGTACTTTTATATTATTGTTTCGTGACAAAAACTCCTTATTTGTAACGCGGAAAAAATGGGTTAGTTTTGATTAGTTTAACGAGATGACAGTTCGATAGGGAATTTCTGAGAGAAAAACTCTCTAAATGCTTCTCTATTTGAAAATCTCGGGAAAATGGGCTTTTAAAGGAAAATGTAAAAACATCGATTTCTAGGTCAAAAAATGCAGCTTTTACTTTACTTTCCTAGCAAAATTATTTTTTTTTATAAAAAAGCTGATCACATGACGAGAATCTATGCCAAAACCGTATAGGAGGATACTTTACAAATAATTATGCATTTATACGGGGTGAGCTAGTTGAATTTAATATTTTATTACTAAAACACCGAATAATCGAGAAGCAGTGGTTAAGCGTACAGCATACCAAATAATTGAAAATGCAGACTTGTTGATTTTTTGGATTTTTCAGTTTAAAAACTATATTTTAAGTATAATACGTGCCAGCTAACTAACCCAAACTAACCACGATGTCTTTGCTATTAAACAGTGCCATAACATTTTTTCGTACGAGATTGGAATATATGGGAAAACCGAGTTTAAAGCGAAACACAGAAATTCGTAAAAAAATTCCCAAGTTTTCCATATTTCGGCAATTTTACGTGTACGAATAGATAACTTTGCTTTTGACGCTTCTCTGGCAAATTCAAACCACTATGAGATGCAATATTTTGCCGTTAAATATGTAGATCCTTTTAATCACCTGAAATCTTATTGAAAACGGTTTGAATCCGGATAAATGAACCAGGATTGAAAAAGACTGCTATTTTCTAGCGATTAGTGGCAGTTATGTCGATTTCATGGCAGATCTTGAGGCAAAATTTCATTTTTAGAATATCGATGGATATATATAGTCTTAATGGTAAGCAAATATGTACATTTATTTGCCTGAAATCTCGTTTAAAACCATTTGAAGTAGGGAAAATGAGCCAGAATATTTGAATTTGGACACTTACCAAGCGGTTTCTGCAGACGGATTATGGGAGATTTTGAGGTAAAATTTTACTTTAAACATCAAAGTTTAAAGCCGTTGCAGTAAGTAATTTCAAAATATTTGTTTATACTGCAATTATTCAGCGTATTTCTCCCATTTTTATATTCGACACTTCTGATGTGTGGCCTTAAGCACACACCGTTTCTTTTGCTTGCGCATTTTAAGATAAAAGAGGCATCCACCTATGAACTATATTAATAATAACTTAACAAAATATAAACATGTTTAGTTTTTTTACCATTTGCGCATATTTGCGTATCCGAAATATTTTTTACTTCCGGTGGCATTACTTGATTACATCTTCTAGAGTCCCAAACTGAAACTAGTGCATATTGAAGCATTGCAGATCCACTAACTTTTTCTAAAATGAAAAGAAAATATTATATACCCGCTGAACATTTAGTATGAAATTTTTTGATATTGTAAGGTCTTATACATATAGAGTAAAATTTCAAATACAAAAGTTTCTTAGTTACCAAGGGTGAAAGTTTTAAAAATAGATTCAACTTGACTGGGTGTTTTAAATGAAACAAGCCATATTTTCCCAAATATTTGGATTTATTTTTAAATCTAGAGTACCATCATACAACATGCCCTATTTCTAATGTCAATGGTTTTTGTGAAAATAACAATTCAAAATCAATATTTTCCAATTTTGAAGACTTTTACTTGAACTATTTATGTCGATAAATATATTGTAGGTTTTGAAGGCCTTTGTAATAATATGAACTTTGAGTAGGTACCTATTTTCACATTTATTTAGAAATCTTCAGTATCACTTAAAATTGACACAAGCCGATTCTACTCACATCGATATTCCTCCAGAAAAGAATATTAATTCTTTTAATAATCTCTCAACCTCATCCCGATGGAAAATAGAAACGAAACTCAAAATAACTCTCTACCTGGATAAGCCTGGATGTCTTACAGTCCTAATGCACCATTAAAAAATCTAGCACCTGCAGTTTTCCAGCCTTCTATCCTATTATTATACCAATACCAGAATTGAAAATCGCTATTAAAGGAGTGCAGCGACAAAGGACAAAACCGAAATTTTTACAAAGTTTCCATTCAAATCAGAACTAGCTAAAGCAATAAAAAAGACAAGAAAAGTTCAAGAGGCACAAAAACCAAGCAAAAAAAGTATGTCCTGTGACCAATAAAAGAGAACACCTGAGAACCAAGAAAGCAAAAAACTAATAGACGTTATAGAAGGCTCTGTAGAGTCTGAAGAGGAAGGAGATGTTTTATGTTTATACTGCAACCACCAATATATAACTTCAACTGAAGGTTGGATTTTATGCACTCGTGCAAAAAGTGAAGTCATAATTCTTCGGCGAGGATAGACAGACAATGAAGACAACGAATCAGTACTTATCTGTGTCCTGTGTGAGCCAGATATAACCGTGAGTACCCTAGCAGGGAAAAACAACATTAAAGACACTCTTAAATTGAAATAAAAAACAAAAAAAAAACGCCTTTTTGTATTTCTTATTTGTAATGTTGTTTATATTACCCAAATAGGTAGTCCTGTAGTTTTTGTATTTATATCGGATCGTTTAGATACAAACATAAATTTGAGAGTTACGATCCCCATTCCGCCCCGGTATCTCCTACATTTCCCAAGATAAGTATATTTTCCGAATTCCCTGTTACTTTGAGTGATATTTTCAAATTGAACTGTGATAGTAAATGCTATGTCATTCGTTACGAATCAATTTAGCGCGATCTAATTTAATGTTTATTTCAATTCCATATATGAGCTTACTTGGATCGGTTTTACCCCAGCCACTTATGATAAATCTCTGACCCACTAGACTTCTACTTGCCAAGCTTCTTTCAAACGGTAAGCAGATTGGTTGAATGTACTCTAAAATAATAAAAAAATCTTACTACCATTTTTTTCCGTTTGGAGAAAACTTTATGGGGTGTGTATACTAACCCGTAAACACCACAGATTGTTTAGTTTTTACCAAAGCAATATCATTTTTCAGCGTTTGCATGTTATAATTAGGATGGATCGTATATGCTTCAACATCGCTGTCAGCATGGGGTGGTGCACAAACTTCAACTTTTTGCGAGGTATAGCAATCTTTTTCTGTTTTGAGATTGTGTTCTCCAAATCTTACAGTAACCCTAAAAACCAAACAGAAAATTATTGAAAGAGTTTGTGATTTTAACTGCTATTCCAATATTAGACGTACTTACAGCGTATGGGAAGCACTGATTATAATACAATGCGCTGCGGTCAGTACGTATCTGTCAGTTATCAAAGTTCCTCCGCATAGAAATTCGGTTATAGGTACGAATCTTTCTAAAAATGCGTAGCATGTTAGCACTATTTAATAAGTAAATTTTATAAAATGTAGAATTTAATAGGTAGAATTGTTTGATAATAATTTAGATTGTGGTCACTTTATCTCATATTAATTTCAATATGCAAGTTTGCATGATTTGAATCAACAATATCCTTCTTCGTTGTAGAAAATGGAACTATGTGATTTGTCCGCGAGTTTATTTTTTGAGAAACTCTACTTTGATCTAGAAAGTGAGCAAAGTAGTATAGATTTGTCTTTCATCTTGGTTCCGGCCATGCCAAAAGAGGTGTTTTGAGAAAGTACCGTATTTGTCTTATTTTCTTTTGATTTTAGATATCTTTTTCATTTACAAACATGATATTGGGTAGAGAATGGATAATTAAATTCAGGTTACAATTTACCCGTGACATTATCGAATATTTCTTCTAAATTAAATTACGTCTATTTTGCACGTCGAATTCTTTTTAACCGAATTGCAGCATATCCCTGTCTTATCGGATCTCGGGAATCATTTTAGGTAAACTGATGCTTAGTTTATTAGATGGACAAGTGTTGTCTATGTATATATCTCGTTTACCTAGTATCTTTCGGGTTGTTGTCTAGTACCATGGGCCTTATCCCACAGAAGAACTAAAGTTATTAAATTTTAATTTTTTTTCTTATGCAATCCAATTAATAGAACCAACTGTCTTTGCCTACAGATTGAGAAGTTAATAATCGAAGTGTTCGATAAGTCTAGGATATTTTAGAGCATATAACCTTCCTCGAGTATCGCTTTACCTTTTTCAGATTAAAAGAAGAATTGAAATATCTTTCATTTATTATCTGGTTTCTAGTTAGTGGCCTTTCAATTTGGCTCTCAGAGCTAAGATCATTGGTTTAGTAATTTGTACTGAATTTATCTTTATCTTCATGCCACATTTGTTTTTAAACTAACCATTTTCATTTATTACCTGATTTCTGTATAATTACTTTTTAAATTGGCAATCAATTATTTATTAAGTCTTCATTTTGAACATTATTTGCTTTAAAATATAACCGTTCAAAAACAAATTTTGAGCAATTAATTTCAAATTAATGAATTCTCTTCTACGTGATTCATCAATTTCCAGCGTAATTGACTACGGGCTATTTCTACCCCTTCTGATTATTTATTTCTCTCTAAAAAAAACTGAAACTAAATGGACTAACGCTCCCGGCCAAATTGAGGTTCCTTGTGAGCTCTTTAACTGCCTTGTATTTTTTTTTCATATTTTTATGCCGCTGTCACCACATTTGGCTGCATAACCAGAACATCTTTCGGTCATTACATTTCAAAGGACAAATACCAGGGCCTCATACATCTTCGCGGCATCTCCATCCAGGACGCACGCAGAAACCTCAAGGTAGTGAACCAGTGTTCAGAGATCATGAAGAATATTCCATCATAATTTTATTTTCGATCTAAACTTAGTCGTAGGGAGATTAAAATAAATCCATTATTGGCATTATTTGAGGAAATGTTCAATCTTTTGTGTTACACTTTAGCGCTAAGTATTGATTAATAAATACAGACTAAAATTAATATTAAAAATCCTTAACTAATGGATTTTTAAAGAGTAACATGTTATAGCAATAAAAGGATATAGTTACGTTTATAGCCCAGCAAAGCCATCCAAGGAAATTGCCCGTAGCTTGCATCTTGACCCCCTAAAATACATCAAAATACGTCACTTTAGTTAGAAAAATTCAATATTTTCTTAATTATAAATATTGCATAAATGCAATAATTTATTCACCGTAGTTTTAACTTATTTGAAAAAATTGGTTTTGGATATTTTGAAAAATACCAAATAAGAGTTGGATCACCAATGCTTACTTTTTGAAAGATAATTTTCAATAACCTTAGTTAAATCACGGTATTGCAGAAAGATAGTGAAATTGTCAATGTACTGCATTAGGGAAGTTTTATGTCTCAAAAAAGATTATCAGTGATAATAATAAATTTAGATATTAATATTAGTACCTAGTCACTAACGAACCATAACACACGAAAGCGAACCATCAATTCGGCAGACTTTGTTTCTCACCTAAACCAGTTAGATGCATGCACATATGTGCGAATGGTCCTAACCTACAACCATATTTCCTACCTAAACCAGAGTTTTGCAAGCACACATATGCGTAAACTCGGTCTCTACACCTAAAGAAGGAAAAGTCGAATTTACGATAAATTTATCAAAGCTCTGAGAACGATAATTTCATAGTAGAATATGTCAAGTAGTTAGAGTGCAGTGTAAACTCTGAATGGAATTAAGTCAAAGCTAACCATAAATAGAACACAACACACAACTCTTACAAAACTATATTAAAAAATACTAAGCAGTCATACTATAAGCAATTCACAAGTATACCTCAATCGAAAGGATATGCGCACCTTAGTAATCGGGTACAGTGTAAATTTATCAAGTTTTGTACCAATAAACATTGTTATAGTTTCTAACTGAAGTGCCTTCTTTATAATCTCTTCTCATCTAACGTAGATCGATCCCGAATCTGAGCTACACAACTTTCACGCCATCCAAGGCGTGGCATCACGTCATATAGGTCGTGACGGTTAAACTTTATTATACAAAGTGACGTAAGCCGTCTTATAAACAATTTAAAGTTCACCGTCAACCTCAAGACCTACACTAATTTATTATACATGACAATATATCTAAATTTATTATCACCAATGATATTTAATATTCATTAAGGGATACCAACACCCTGGACAGACGATCCCTCTATGCTAATAGTAATTCTGTTTTGCCTATCAAAATATTTAACCACCTGCCTTCTGACTTAAAAATTGTCACTTCGATTTATTTGTTGAAAAAAGTCACAGTTTCTATTGTGCCGTAGAATATTTCACTTCAGTAATGGATGAAAAATTATTCTGGTTAGTGAGATTTGTATGGGCTAATGTTCATAGGTTTTTAGCAGTTTTGTTTTCCTAATTGCATAATCAATTTTAGGTCCATCTTGACATTCTATTGGTAGCGAATAAATGAATGAATGATTTGTTTGTATTATTTTATTATTTTGTTTTACTGCTTTGTCCTACACTTGTAATTCCGGTAAGTGAGTGTTTTGATTGACGAACCAAATGGCTAAGTGGACCCTACATTGTGGATGTATAAATAAATAAGTACTATTTCAACACGTTCGATTTTCTGCTGCCTTGTATGGTTCTCTTATAGTTCATGAGGAGTCTTTGACAGCTATCATTCTGACCTATGATCATCCACAATGTAGGGTCCAGCCGGTCCAGTTGGCTATTTTATTCGTCAATAAAAATACTCCGTTACCGGAATTACAAGTGTAGGATAAACTAGTAAAACAAAATATTAAAATAATACAAACAAATTATTAAGTTATTAATTTGCTAACAATAAAATGTCAAGATAGCCCTAAAATTGATTATACAATGAATAGAAAAAAAAATGCTCCAATGTTGTAGTAAACATATTTTCATAAGATGTTCTTTCCTCTTTTATAATGCGGTATTTCGTAATTTAATTATCTATCTGTTCGTTCACTTTCCTAAAATAATACAGTGGACTCTCGATAATCTGCCGCTCGATGATCGGCAACGTCGGGTAATTGGTGGCAACCGCCGCCGCTGCCCGTGTAGAAATTCTCGAATTCGGAAGAAGTAAATAAGTACCTACATTTTAAATTTCGTGCATTATTACTAACCATCTCTCTAAATACATACATACGTACATATGTATTAGATACATTATTCATATTATGTATCTGTACCTATAAAATATAGATAGACACCTTGCTTTTACACATATTTAAAATCATACATATACTCACCGGATAATTTGCCGATATCTATAATTGACAGTACCGCTAGTCCCAACACCCGCCAATTATCTAGAGTCTACTGTACTCTCCTTATAGAACCGGCAACAGCGCAAATAAAACAAACGATTAGTTTGTTAATTTGCCGATATTTAATGACTGCGGTAATCGGTAATTAGTGTCATTTTCTTGCATATTTCTGAAATCGGAACTATTTATGTGCTTTTAAGTGGGTGAAACTTATACCCAATTTTTCGTTGTATATTGTAATATACAGTTTATATTGTTAAGCGTATTTTTAAATACGTAAAACTATATTTTTCGGACTTAAAGACCTGTTGTTTTTGTACCAGTTGCTCGTTTGTGTCCAGCACAGTTTATAGGTTTTTGTGTGTGTTTAATTTTGTTTTTCTCTCATTTTCGGCTAGTTTTGTGGTAACTGATACTTAGTGTTATTATATTAACCCAAAATAAACATATTTAATTTGGGACTTATTTCTTTAAAAGTTTAATGTATCTTCATGGCTTGTGTCCTATAATATATATAGTTTTTATGCTTAAACACTATGTTAGGCTCGAGGTTAGGTAAATTAAATTTGAAACTGCATAACATGCATACATACATTATACATACTAAAATATATGTATCGAGTTTTTTTACTATTTTAAGTAATAATAATTAAGAGAAGGTGCGGAATAATTCAGTATATGTATTTATGTATAACATTTTTTTCAGTAGTATAAAAAAGTTTATTATACCCAAAATACATATCCTGAATTTTGAAATAGGTGTAGAAGAGTTGGGATAATACTACATCTAGTATTAAACTAAAACTCAAACATAACTTTTGAAATTTGTCAAGAAGTCTGTCATATAGCTAGCGTTTTTTTTGAAATAAGTTAAATGCTGATAGTTTTCATAAATATTAGTGTAGATGATATATCCTCTTATTAAAATTGCACGGCCTATATGGATGACGTCACACGACAAGCACCACGTCCTTGTTATTGAGTGAGTATTGGCATAGATCATACACATCTCACAACATGAACTAAACACTAAACCCGAGACTAAACTAAGGTGGCAATATTTCATGCAAGATTGAAGCCACATATTCTTCGGCGAAATAGAAACTGTGATTCAATAGCACCAATTTTAATCTTTTTTTAGCAAATAAATAGAACTGACCGTTCTTAAGTCACTGTAAATTTTTTTTATTTTGTGTCATATTGTATATAAAATTAGAAAGAATAATTACCTGTGATTTTGTCATTCAGAGTTATTACACCACATTCTACTGGAAAAAAAGTACTTCTTTCCAAAATAACGCTCATTCTCTCCGGTTGTACGACATCTTCGTTGGGACAGCAATATAAGTTAAGTCCACTATGGCAAGGATATAAAATACTATGCGGCCTTGGTCTACATTCAAGTAAAGGAATGCATGAAAAGCTCTCGGTACATAGAGACTGTTCGTGCTTATTAGGATTTGTATCTAAATAAAAACAAATAGGAAAATTAAACATTCGTAGGTTTTTACAAACCACTGCTTGGATTTAAGTCCAAACAAGTGTCAGGCACTACTTTTCAGACGTAGGTACTAAGTACAGGGATCAATATCAAAATCTCTTCGCGCCTCAGTCTGAATAATAAAAACTGGATTGTTCGATTCCATTTAATAACTTGGAATTATTGTTGGACGTGCTTTGACCTTTTCAGGGTGTATTAATAGTTCAATAAGACAATAAAATTAAATAAACGATATGAATGGTAAATATGAAAAAATGCGGTGGCGAAATGCATTTCTCGTCGACCTCCACTTCAGATTAGAAGAAACTGAGAGTGAATAAAGTTAAATTAAAAATTAAAATAAAAAAAATTTGCAATTATCGAATCGTAGGCCAGAACGAGTTGTCGTCGAAACGTGCAAATTAGGTCCCAGCCTAAATATCGGAGACTAGGGGGGAGGGGGGTTAATTAATTAAGGCGCAACCAAATTGTAGATGGTGCAAGTCGGAAGTTCCCCAAGTTGAAATATGGAACTTGTTTGGTTTAGGCTTCTTAACTATATAAAATATGAATTATAAAATCAGCGGTGGATGCCAGAAATTCACCAATAATAATATTAAAAAAAAGAGAATAAACAATAATGAAACCGAAAGTTAACAATAAATAATAATAAGGATAAATTGATAGTTCAGAAGAATTCAATTATTGAGCCCAAATAATACAAATAAAATATACTTACTACTTACTTCCCTAACACTAATGCTAAAGATAATTAAATGAAACAGATAGATAAGTAAACAGAAAATCGGTTTTTACCATAAAATAATATGGTTACAATACGGAAAAACCTAGATACAGTGCTTGCACTACACATATTATATGAAAACAAAATCTGGGAATAGGTTGCCCTTATTTTAAAAGTAAAATACGAAAGCCAGTTTTCCAAGAAAATTATACTTTAATACCTAATAAGCTGAACTTTATAAAGTTAAAAGAATAACCGTTTCACTGATGGTTTTTAAAGGAATTTCGAATTTGAGAAAATCTATCGGCATACCTATCTATTGATGATAGTAAAAGACGATTAAGATTCAAGTTGATATGAAGGACTATTTGTGACTGGAAATAACTTACCTGCAAAACAAATACTGATAATACAATAAATCCAGACTATAGGATTGTGCATTTTAGAAACTTTTTAAAACTTTGGATAAACGACGCGTACTCTTTATCCATCACGATTGTGTTAAAACCGCAACTGCATATACTTACCCACTGTTCTTCTTTGTAAAGGAATGACCATAAAATTGTCATATACCGGTTAATGCACAATTTTAATGAGTTTAAAAATTCGAACAAGTTTAAGTTCAATGGCATAACTTGTTTTCTTGATCTCGGATGCATTTATGTTAATTTAATACCCATTGAATCCTACTGAAATTAACCCAGGTTTGATATAGAAATAGAAAAGGCCTAAGTTTTATTATGACCATCGACCAATGTGTAATTGCTCGATGTTATGACTGAAAGAACTGACGTGTCTGAAGGTCAATTCGCTTTTAGGAAATAAAACCCAAACTACCATACTATCTAATAGTAATACTAACCATGCAATTGCAACTTTCTAAGGAAATCAATTTTTCGATCAGAATTATTTGATCCTTAGTTTAATCGAATGGAAATCGAAATATTTTTGTAAGTAAAATGGATAAACGAGCAACAAAATAAAAAGGATAACAGCCAAATTGAAATTTAAGCAGCGGATTAAATTATTCGATCATCAGATATCTGATATTCCTGAAGAAAGAAAGAACTCACGATGAAGTGCGGAAAAGACTTACACAACATAAAAACTGAAATAGCCATGAGATTTCAGAAAATGGGTATTTTTATTTCATTTGTTGTAAACATTAGGTTCTAGGTATAAATTATTAATTTTATAGATAGGTATTCTAAACCTTCAAGATTGCCTGCATGTCTGCACAATTCGCCTTCATATAAGTGCGCTTTATTGAGTAACGCTGATGTCACTAATTTTCTTAAGCCATTTTTGCGCCCCACAAAGAAACAATACTAAGAAGAGCTCGAAATACATCAATTTGTTATTTTATACTAGTGTGTATGTCGTTGCCATAAGAAAAATAGTTTTAATCAACCCCTGAAGTTGCTAACATGGTTAGAGAAAAGCGCGTCGAGTGCAAGATTCTGTTTCGGTATTGTGGATAAAACCCTGTTGTAATGTATTTTGCCAACGGTTCCAAACCCTAACTTAGATGTTAAATAAAATTTTTATTTTACGATACTGGGATAAAAAAAAACATCAAAATCTCAATTTTTAATAGCGACCTATATAAATAAGTATTAAGAACATGATTGACAACGAATTCAACTATTAAATTTAGCTCATGACGTAATGAAAATTAATAATAAATTTAACTAGATAAATGAATCTAAATTAAATTATTGTTATAAACTATTTGAAATGTATTTAAATGGTACTATTAGTAAAACTATTATTGTTTATTCCATGAATTTTATGTAGAAATATTGACTTATTTATGTTAATTTGATTGAAAC
>JAEQML010061469.1:0-25710 GCA_016904865.1 Pissodes strobi
TGAACTAGTCTTAAATTCAACATATTTCCATTATGAGAACAACATCTACAAACAAATAGAGGGTTGTGCGATGGGTTCATCCATCTCCAGTGTTGTTGCGCAGCTAGTAATGGAGGATCTCGAGTCATCGATCTTAGAAAAAGTAGAGTATGACATCCCCATTTTCTTCCGTTATGTGGACGATTGTATAACAGCTGTTCCCGAAAATAAAATAAATGATATCTTAACAAAATTCAATTCTTATCATGAAAAACTAAAATTCACAATCGAAATAGAACAAGACAATAAAATCAATTTTCTAGACGTAACCTTGCACCACAATACGGAAAACATAGAAACAGAGTGGTATACAAAAGAAACATGGTCCTCACGCTATTTAAACTTCTTATCACACCATCCGATATCCCAAACAAAAATCGGTTATCATCGGACTCGCAGACAGAGCTATTCAATTATCCGATATAAAATTTCGAAGTAAAGCAATACAAAAAGCCAAAAACGCGCTAAAAATAAACAATTACCCGACTAACTTAATAAATAATATATTCAAAAAACGAATACACAAATACTATAATTCCACACAAAATAATACCCAAAATAAAAATACATTTCACTACCCTTCATAAACGGTTTATCACAGCCCATAAAAAAACTTTTTGAAAAGCATAACATAGGTATCTGTCATAAGGCCCACAATTTGCTATCCAATAACTTCTCAAAACTTAAAACAAAAACACCGAAAAATAAAAAAAGTAATGTGGTTTATGAAATACCATGCGAGAACTGTGATGGTGTATATATTGGGCAAACCAGTCAATACTTAGAGAACAGAATGAAAGGACACAAATACGACAAAAAAACACAACAGCCCTCACCCGACACGAAACATCAAAAAAGCATACATTTAATTTTAAGGAAATAAAAATAATTAATAGCGAAGCCAACACCAAAAAAAGAGAAATTCTTGAGAGCATTGAAATTTATAAAAACGGAAATGCCATCAACGATAAGAGGGATATTAGTAGTCTAAATAGAATTTATTTTTCATTATTATAGTATACCTGTATGTAGTCTGTGTTGGCTTGTAAATAATTTTAATGTGTAATGTTTCACGTGATTTATATATATTATATGTACCCTATACAGGGGGTGTGAGAGAGTTGTGGAACAACCTAATAATTTCGAAACCTACTTTCAAGGTAAGATCAAATTATAAATAGCAACACCAAACGTTTAATTAAAAAACGCCATTATTTTAGCTTACCTCATTTTGAGAAAGACCACTTTTGGGTCGAAACGTTAATAAAAGTATGATTTAAAGAAGCTTAAAAACAACATTTTTATAATGACCTAACATCCAAGAAAATCCTATATGGAAAAGAAAGAAATAAATCAACAGAGGTCAAAGAAAACTACATTGCAATATATATATATATATATATATAGTTTAGCAGTCTCCTAATTCGGATCGGAAAAACCTTTACCGGCGACTGAGACATATCACCGCATACAAGAGCAGATTAGAGCAATTAATCAAGATCTGGAGAGGGTTCGAACTTGTGGCGATAGAAATTTGGTCCAGTTCAATGCAACAAAAACCCAAGCGGCCACGTTAACCAAGAAAGCCAATACGGCGGGCCCTGACATCATTATAGCAGGATTTACCATTCCTTCATCCGCGCCAATCGGTTTGCTATGTGTCTTGGTCAACACTAATATGTCCTGGTAAGACCACATTGCTAACATTGCAAAATTAACCTCGCAGAAGCTTGGTGCGCTATTTCGTAACAAAAAAACTGTATACACCGCAGCAGCTGCACTTTTTTTTACTTCTGTCATGCAGTCTTAAGCATACACCTTTTTTGTTTATTTATTAATAATTCTAGATCCTTAAGATTCCAAGTGCTATTAAATACAAAGTTTTGAAGGTAATAAAATAAAATTATTCAGAATTCGACTACCTACATGATTTTTTCCTTAGGCCCCAAGATAAAACCATCTCATTTTCGGCGGCTTACAAGCGAGAAGGGTCATTTAGTAGACACCCACCTCTCCGGGTGATCTCAGCTTTAAGTGGTATAAAATTACACAAAAGGATTATGAGCCGCTCGAGGAGTTCTTTCGTTAATCATTGTGCCACTTGAGATACGAAACAATTCTGATAAAAGAAAGCAATGGATATTGAAAAATTGGAAGATGGCAAGCTTAGTGTTTTTCTTATTGATATTCAGTCCTTAAGACACAAAACAGATGAATTATTTCTTTTATTAGAAGAGCTTAATTTTCCAGAAATCATTGCCATAATTGAACATTGGTTAAATGTTGATGAGCCTATGTTTGTCAAAAATTATACTACAGTAACTAGATTTAATAGAAATAATTTATCTCATGGAGGTACTATGTTAATGTCTACTAACAATGACTTTTCGGCAATGACTAAGTTCGATAATTAATTGTGTGAGAAAGAATTTGAATTTCCCATCGTCTATCATAATGCTTATGACCTCTATCTTATTTGTATTTACAGAACACCTGACGCTGACATGCATATATTCAGTCAAAGATTACTGAGCTTGCTTGAGTCCTTGCCTTTAAAAAGCAAATTAATTTTGTGTGGCTACCTTAAGGTTGACTTTTCCAGTGTGTGTGCTGCTCAAGAATCCCTTCGGTCCATTTTCTACTCTTTTGGTATAATCATGCATGTTAACTCTCCAACTACAAAAACTAAAACTAATTCTAGTACTATAGACTATTTCGTGTCATCTTTTGATCCAGAATTCGTTGACTGTGCTGTCTTTAACTCGGGTTTCTCTAATCATGAGGCAGTATTAACAGATTTTTCCGTAAAATCCAAATGCAAAATTGCTTCACGTAAATTATGCCGTATTTTATCGGACAAACATTTTCTAAATTTCAAGAAACTGACTGGGTTGTTCGCTCTGATGATGTCGATACCGAATTTTCTATAGATTTATAAAAACTTTATCTACTCTGACGGTCAAATCCTTTCCGCTTAGACCTATCAAAATTAAACAATATAAACCCTGGTCAACTAAAAGCTCAGGCACATCTGCAAAGAACATGCGCGCATGTTCTTTATCTCACCTAAAAAAATACTCGGACAGCGTCTTCTCCCATGATTACGTGAAACTTTACAGAAAACCTATCATAAAACTATAAAAGCTGGCCAAAGATATTTATTATAATGGAAGGCTGGCTAAATCCAGTAACGTTGCTAAAGAATCATGGTCTATTGTGAATGACTTATAAGGAATAAGACTTCTTCGTTTAGCACAATCGCTAATTCACCTGAGAACCTAAACAATTACTTTGTAAATGTGGTTAAAGATTTAATGAACACCATACCTCCTTCTCATGATCCACTTTCATATCTCTCTAATGCTAATGTGAATTTACACAGTTTCTTCTTTACGCCTGTAGCATTTGCTGAGCTTCGCAGCACAATTAAAGACATTAAAAATAAATCCTCATCTGGGACTGATGGGCTTACTCTGAAAATATTCTCAAACCTGCCGTAGTGCACATTAAACCATCTTACTACTTTAATTAACAAGTCATTTCAAAATGGGGTTTTTCCAAACTGTCTTAAGACGGCAATAATTATTCCTTTGCATAAAGGAGGAGATAAAGACCAAGCTTCGAACTATCGCCCAATTGCATTCCTTCCCACATTATCAAAGATCATTGAAAGATTGGTTAAAAAAAGGTTTCTATCGGTTCTCTCTAAATATAAAATACTTACTACCCATTAATATGGATTTTTTAAGTAACAAATGCACAAATGATGCTATTGTTTTCACTCTATAATTATATATACTTCAACCTGAACAACCATCACTCTACAGCAACAATTTAATGTGATTTCTCTAACGCTTTCGATTGTGTATATCATAAGTGCCTCTCGAATGGTTTAAGTCGTATCTTAACAACAGAAGTCAGCTTATGAGGGTTGATACGTCGATGTCTTCTTGCAAACCGATAGATTGTGGAACACCCCAGGGTTCAGTACTGGACCCTATTTTGTTTCTGCTGTTTATCAACGACATTGATTGTCTAGACATTAGCTGTAAAGTCCGTCTCTTTGCGGACGATACTAGTTTCACCTGGAGCAACCCGGATTTTACCGCGCTTCACAGAACTGTATCTATTGACTTAATCACCATTAAATCATGGTGCGATTCTAATCTCCTGTGCCTCAACGTTTCTAAAACTAAAGTTTTATCATAAAAAAGTACGTTGCAATCTTTTTTACGTAATAATACCACTATTTACATCGTTGGATCTGTGAAATTTTTGGGGCTTGTTTTAAACAACCATTTAAAGTGGGACTTACAAATCGATGCCTTATCAAAAAAAACAAGTTCTGCCTGTTTCGCGCTAAGAACTGTTTCCAGGGAGCTTAACT
This sequence comes from Pissodes strobi, assembly GCA_016904865.1. Classification (NCBI taxonomy): domain Eukaryota; kingdom Metazoa; phylum Arthropoda; class Insecta; order Coleoptera; family Curculionidae; genus Pissodes; species Pissodes strobi. Next base: position 4,427 of record JAEQML010061469.1, read on the forward strand.
TGTAAACTGCTAGAACCGTCTATTATGCCCTTTTTAAGTCGCATTTCCTATACGCCCTTCCATTCTGTAGTATGTGTTGTGCGACTCAATTTGAGCATATTTTCAAACTACAAAAGAGAGCTGTTCGATACTCACTGGGACTAAACAATAGAACTCACGGCCAGGATATTTTGAAAAGATTTAAAATATTAACTCTTCCTTCCTTAGTCATATTTGAATCCGTTTGCTTAATCCGCAAGCACGTATCTGCTATTCCAAATAGGCCATCTCGCAACTATCTACTTAGGAATACGGAGCATGATCATGATTTTTATCTGCCAACCCCAAGTAACAATTTAAATGCTAGTTACATTTATATCAGCTTTAAAATAGTTTTAAAATGATCGGCAGAGGTACTGGCGTTTTATGAACTCCTTCAAACATGCTAACAGATCTTAAAGTCCTATTCTTAAAAATAAGTTTTAAAGCAGCCTTGGCAGCAATAATATTAAGTGTCCATGGACTTACTTGCGCTTACTCTTGTGTTAATTTTAACGAGGCTTTTGTGTTATCAATCCTTTATAATCCCCTTGATCTTCTGGGGGGTTTAAAGTCTGTTTAGTTTTAAAATAATCTCTCTTAAGACTATAGCTTTAAGTTGGATGTATAGCATATTTTTTAAGCACTTCATAAAACTTGCAGTTTTATATAAGATAGCAATAAAGCTCAAATCTTAGATTGGCTACTTAAAAGACTGTATTAGGATTACTGGGAACATATATTGCTTCATTAAGGCCATATAATCTTTAAAAAATCCTATTGGATTTTTCCAATGCTTTCTTAAACCATTACTTTTACCCCCACCGCCTAGAGCTTTTTTAGAACGGCCATCTTGTCATTCGGACTATCTATCGTGATTCATAAGCGGTGTTCAATATAATTTCCTTAAAAATGGCAAATATTTCACATAAACACTTACAAGTTAAAAGAAGTGACAATTAAAAAAAAGTAAAGTTGCAATCTGTAAAGATAATGAATGAAAATGTAGATCAACATAAAACTGGACAAAATTTGAGGTTATGATGATCTAATTGGGCACAGGAAACTAGATCACAGCGCTGGAAGATTTATGTGACACCGTGATAAGGCCAAGTAGTTTTATGAGCAGGCCGAGCAACCTTGGTCAAGACTAAGAAGCTTTACTCTAAGGAACACTTAGGAGTAAACAGATTAATTACAGTAAATAAAATGTTATGACAAAACTAATAGAATTTATGCCTTCTTTTTTAGAAACCTTGAGGATTTCAATGATAAGAAGCCATATTTTTTACAAACAACACAAGCCTCCATATTGGAAATATTTTATTGAGGTAATATTATTCAATATTTTATCAAGATTTCGCAGTTCCTACCTTAAAAAATGAGAGGAAATTAACAGTAATACAATACAAGATTACAAGCAAACATTTTTAAGTTTGTTTATAATAATTAAACCTTGTTAAGATTTAGTCAGTAATAATTTAATTATTTAAAAAAGCAGTAAATTTCAGGCGCTTTAATTTTTAGAAGGTACTTCCCATATTTCATCGAAATGCGTTATAATTTTTGTCTCCTATTTCGGTGAATTTACCAGATTTTGGTGTTGCATTTCCTCCATGTTTATTCTTAGGAGTTGGAATGCATCACCGACTAGACGACATCACATGACGGACATTTGTTTGATGTAACTGGTTTACGGGTTATGACAATTTTATCTAAAGATGTTATAAATCTCGGAGTTCTTAAACTCATACTAATCTTAGATCACTATAAATCCTATGGTTTTAAATGACACTTGCTAAATGTTTTATGATTGCCTTGAAGGCAATGATAAGAGAATCGATTTCAATGCAAGTTGGTTTTAGACAAACTTTAAGATTTGGTCTTGAGACCCTCATAGGAGTGAGCCCTTTTGCTGTAAGAGGGCCTTTATCTTGCCTTCAAGAGGTTATCTAGAGCAGAAGGTTTAAAGTGAGTTTTATTTATTTGGCTGCAACGTCTTGAAAACCATATTAAAGCTTCTTTTGTTACTTCGGAACCCCACGCTCAGAGTTAGTTAAAAGCTCTATACTGGTACAATGCAAAAAAATACAAAATTATCTGCCATTTGAAATGAAGTCAATAACAACTTTTCTCGCATTTCGCAGAGTTTTGAGATCATACTTACTGGAGAGAGCCTTATACGCAGTGAACGCCTTTTTTTTATTACTGCACTGGCTTAATGACTTATTGCTTAATGTTTGGTGTTTAGTGTTTAGGATTTGAGGGTAAATATTTTAATATTTAATATTTTATACAATATTTTGACCACGTATACAAATTGCACAATTGTATAAAGTTTTGTATAGTTAGGCTTTTCTAGATTAAAATTATTTTCCAAATATTTGCAGTTCTTTGGGTTAAGCTTCTTTAAACTTGTGAGAAACTTTCAGCAAATTCCTATTATGACTTTGCAATGAATTGCCAAAGACAATCAAATCATACAAATAAATAAAGCATGACTCATAATTTAATCTGGATATTACCACTGCAATGAGTCGTGAAAGTGCGCTCGGACTAATTTTCACATCCACAGGTAATCTCGTCATCTGGAATTGACCTCTTTCAAATGCAAATGTTTATATAAGGAAAAATTTAACCAAAATATGCATGATACAAAAAAATTGCCTTTACACTGTTAACAATGCCGATTTTACTGGCTTATTATAAACTATCATTATGCTGCCCGTTATTTTATTAAATTAGTGAACGTGCTAATAGGTAATGCAAATTCAAGCTGAAGCCTCAAATGCCAATAATTTAGTTTTTCCCATGGCTTTATTGCCATCAGTCCTTTATTCTCAATTCTGTCGTAGTCGTATTTTTCATTACGCCCAATAATAAAGTGATAGGATTCACCCGCAATAGAAAAATACTGTCCAGATGGACCAATATTTGACCAGACTTTGACCAGATGTCAAACAGAAAGACGTGTCTTTAGAATATAATAAAACAGAGAATTTTAGGGTAAAAAGGCAAAACATTTACCTATTCACTGTCTGTCATATCTGCTGGGTGATCCAAATTAAAGTATAATGTAATTTTCCATCTTTCAGTATTTTTTAAAAGAGCTAAAAGCTAGCGAGTGTCCTCTAAAATTCAGCGGGTGGCCTATCGGTTTGATAGCCGCTCCATGAGTTTTCTTAAGCGGGCAAAGGATGCATTGTCAACCGCCAGGTGGATCACCCTTAAATTAATAAAAGCACCTTAATTTACATCGTATCAGTTATTATGTCAATCATTAAGTCGATATTATCATTTGCTTGTTGTTTGTTGTTATTGCGCTGAACAAATGGCTATAATATTAAGTGTAATAATAAATTGCCAATAAGCAATTTTTAGTTTTTAGTACAGGGTGGCTCGAATTCCAGTCTATGGGGATCGCGAAAACCGGAAGATATACAACGTCAATCAAATGAGGACAAAATTGCGCATTTAGGTGTCAAACAATATGCCGTTTAGAAAACTTTAAAATTCCGAATATCCCAAATTTTTTTTTCAAAAATAGTTTTATTTTTTTCCTGAGCTTATTTAAAAACGGATTTCAAATTGAATAACACTTTTGCATTGCCACTTTTTCCTGTCTATCTAATGGTGATATTTATTTTGGAATCCGACGTCTCGTCTTCAAAGGACCATCATCAACTTTCGCTTTTTAAATACGAACTTTAATTTGTATTATCGTTTTTCAGATGATATTAGCGTTACTAATATGAGTGTATTTTAATTTTTTTTTAATCTTTTTTTTTTATTTTATTTTTTTTATATTACTTATTTTGCTTTATCGCAATTTTAAATAGTTTGTTACTTTTGAAATTTTTATATTCTATAAAAATATTTTATCTTGATTTTTGTGTTAATTGGGAAATTGGAGCCTTTATTTTTAATGAAAATTAAAAAGAGTAAAATTAAATAAACAGGTTCGTTTATTTTTTACCGCAAGGCAAAATCAATAATTAACAAAAATTTCTTAAAAAAGTTAAAAAAAAATTAATAACATTTTCATATTAATAACGCCAATAAAAACAATATAAAAAATTAAAGTTGGTATTTAAAAAATAATGATGATGGAGCTGGATACCACTATTGGATAAAGCGGGAAAAGTGGCAATGTAAAAGTGTAATTCAATTTGAAATCCGTTTTTAAATAAGCACAGGAAAAAATAAAACAATTTTTCAAAATTTTTGATACCGCATATCTCCGGAAATACTCGGAATTTTAAAACTTTCAAAATAGCATATTGTTAGACAGCTAAATGCGCAATTTTGATCTCATTTGATTGACACTGTATCTCTTATGGTTCTCGAAATCCCCATACACATACTCGAATTCGAGCTACCCTGTACAGGGTGGCTCGATTTCGAGTCTATGTATGGATGGGGAACTGGAAAACCGTAAGAGTATAGTGTCGCTCAAATTAGGCCCAAATTGCGTATTTAAGTGCCTAACAATATGCCATTTAGAAAGTTTTCAAATTCCGATTATTTCCCAAAAAACCGAAATATTGAAAAATCGTTTTTTTTCCTGAGCTTATTTAAAAACGGATTTCAAATTGGAATGCACTTTTGCATTGCCACTTTTTCCGCTTTATCCAATTGTGGTATCCAGTTTGGAATCCGACGTTTTGTCTTCAAGGGGGTCATAATCAACTTCCTTTTTTTAAATACGAAACTTATTTTTTTTTATCGTTTTTCAGATGATTTTGGTGTTATTAATACGAATATGTGTTTTTATTTTTAATTTTTTTTAATTACGTATTTTGCTTGGGCGTAATTTTAAATATTTTAAGATACTTTTGAAATTTTTACATTCATTAAAATATTTTATTTTTTAAGTGGAGAATTAAAACCTTTATTTTTTAATAAAAATAAAATATAGTAAAGTTAAATAAACAGGTTCATTATTTTTTACCCCAAAGCAAAATAATTATTACAAAAAAATTAAAAACAAAATTTTAAAAACATAAAAAAATTAAAAACACATATTCATATTTATAACGCCAATATCATCTAAAAAACGAAAAAAATAATGAACTCCGTATTTAAAAAAGAGAGTTAATGATGATCCCTTGAGGAAGAAACGTCGCAATCCAAACTGGATACCACCATTGAATGGAGCGGAAACTGTGGCAATGCAAAAGTGCAATTTAATTTGAAATCTGCTATTAAATAAAACGATTTTTCAATATTTCGTTTTTTTCCCGGATATATCCGGAAATAGTCGGAATTTTAAAACTTTCTTAACGGCATATTGTTATGCAACTAAATGAGCAATTTTGCCCTAATTTGACTGACACGGTTTTCGAGATCCCCACACATAGATTCGGATTCGGGCTACCGTGTACAGGGTGTCTCAAATTCGAGCCTAATCATTGGGATCTCGGAAACTAGAAGAGATACGAGGTCGGTTAAATGGAGGCAAAGTTGCGCAGTTTGATGCTGATCAAAATACCACCTTACAAGTTTAAAAATTCCGAATACTTCCGAGGAATTTTGAAAAAAACCGAATATTCGCGATTTCATTTTTATTTTTTATGACTCTATTTGAATAGATATAACAAAATTAATTTCACATTTTCATTACTACTTTTTCTGTTCCTCAAGATGGTGTTATCAGATTTTCAAGCTGACGTTTCGTCTTTGAGCTGTCATCATCAACTTTGGTTTTTTTAAATACGGCCCTGGATTTTTTATTACGGATATTAAGAGCTTCTAAGGTCTCAAAACCAATGATGTAACGCAAAAAAAATTCGAAAAATTCATATTAGTGACATTTTCCATAAGAACTCATGTGTGAACTCAGATTTTTAATAGGATTAAAAACAAAAACCTTTTTCTACGCATTAATGCCTTGCATAAAAAAGCTTAAAAACTAAAATAAGAAGTGATTAATAAATAACACAATTATTAAAGTGTCAACCCTCAAACCAGGCTATATTTTTAGCAATTTACCCAAGTAAATAGTTGTGTGGGATTAGATTTGGAACAAATAATAAATTTCACATTCTCATTGTTGTATTGCACTTTTTCGAAAAAATCATTTTAATGATTTGCTGGTAAGATCTTACCAAAAATCTGTTTTCTGTCTCTCTCTAACACATGAGTTCTTATGGAAAATGTCACTAATATGAATTTTTCGAATAAGTGCGATACATCATTGGCTTTGGGACCTTAACAGCTTTTAAAATCTGTAATAAAAAAGCCAGGGCCGTAGTTAAAAAAACAAAGTTGATGATGGCAGCTCAAAGACGAAACGTCGGTTTGAAAATTTGACAACACCATCTTGTAGAATAGAAAAAATAGCAATAAGAATGTGAATTTTTTTTTTGTTATATCTTTTCAAATAGAGTCATATAAAATATAAATAAAATCGCGAATATTCGGTTTTTTCCAAAATTCTTCGGAAGTGTTCAGAATTTTTAAACTTGTATGGTGGCATTCTGATCAGCATCAAATCGCGCAACTTTGCCTCCATTTAACCGATCTCGTATCTTTTCTAGTTCCCGAGATCCCAACGATGAGGCTCGAATTTGGGACACCCTGTACAGGATGATCTCTATTTTTTTTAATTAGAAAAAAAATCGAACAAAAGCTATTTGATTTTATCTGCTTTTACACATGCTTTTGTTTTAATATAAACATGGTGTTTCAAAAAAGCAAAGCTCAAGCCAACTTTGTTTTTTTAAATGTAATATGCTAAATTTTCTTATGATTTTTTAGATAAAGGCTAAATTTTTAAATGTCATGTCATTTATGTTTGAAGTCTGATATACTGATTTGACAGTCGTCTCTATTCTCTGCTAATATTTTACAAAATGAGCTATAATATATAATTTTTTAAAAATGTTCACTAGATTTAATAATAAAATAATAGGCAATTAAAACTCATAATCAACCATAACCAAGAAAATAAATAAAACGTATAATTTCCAGCCTAAATTAAATGCTCTGCATGTCCCCCATTAACTCCTCATATTTTTCGTAAATTCTTTTCTGGCTTTGTAGTGCATTTATAATTGCTTTGTTCTCATGTTCATTTAAATGTCTTATTTTTTCGACAACTTTCCTCTAAATTTCTTCAATATTGTTACCTCCTTCTCTATTGATTGTATATCTCAAATAATCCCCGGAAAGAAATCCATGGGCGTTAGATCTGGGGAGGTGATTATTCCATGTCTACCCATTCACACTTATGTCGTCTGTGCTTATTTATCTGAGTTTGAAGTTGTAGTTTATCCATAAAGTTTAGTGTTCAATTTCATTTTCGAAAAGTTCAGATATTTCAACCCATTTAAAATACCACGAATAAAAACCGAATCAAAGGTCTTATGCGCCAAAATTCCACACCAAACTTGTATTGAGGAACGTCCTTGAACAAAAATTGATTCAACAACTTGTGGATAATGATGAGCGAGACTGGTTTTTATATTACAATCTTGGTATTGGTCTTGCAAAAAAAAAACAAGACCAAGACCAAGACCGAGACTGTCTTTTGATTATCAAGACCAAGACCAATGCCATGTCCTACAAGACCAAGACATTTGCTAGTTGCAAGAGTCTTGCGAATATCTTTCAAATTTCGCACTGTATGATAACATGCTTGCTTGTAATAATATTTTATTAATATTACTTTTTTAAAATTAAATTGTCATCGGAAATGACATTTTAAGAGAACAATTGTTGCACCCGTATCACGTTCAAAGAGTCCCAGCGCGCAGCGGCTCTTATTTTGCCAATTTATTCGGAATAGAAGAATCCATGATCTAAATTGTAGTAAGAAAATCTTATTTAGCATCGAGGCGTGCTTTATAAGGCCAGGAGTTACCAACATGTACAACGAACATATTTACGTAGATGAAAATCCTTATGCCATTAAGGTTGCCCAAACCAACATCAATTTGAAATAAATGTTTGGGCAGGTATTATTGATCGATACCTTATTGGTCCTGTGGCACTGCCAGACAAATTGAATGGAAATATTTATCTAAATTTTTTGCAAAACACTTTGCCAATTCTTCTGGAAGATTTGCCCCTTTTAATTCGGCAGAGACTGTGGTATATACACGATGGAGCGCCATCTCATTTTGCCGTTGTTCTTCGGCGATACCTGCATGGCCAGGCGGATTGAAAGAGGCATCAGTACGATGACCACCACGTTCGCCAGACCTAAATATGTGCGATTTCTTTTTGTCGGGGCGCTCTTAAAATCAAAATTTATAAGACTGCCGTAAACACACGCGAAGAATTGTGGCAGCGAATTTTAAATGCAAGCAACCATCTTAATAATCCCGAGACATTAGATAAAGTTCAAGTTCATTTTCTAAGTGTAAAATAAGTGTATTCAATAAAATGGGGATCATTTTGAACATTTGCTTAATTAATGTTTTATTTTTATTTAGTTTTTTTTATAATTAATAAAATATCTTGCCCGAGCACGTAATTGAAAATTATTTTTTTTTCTGGCATAATGACTTATCCTAGCAAAATTTTTGCAAGATAGAAAAAATATTACAAATCGAATGTTTTACTAAAAAATAATATCTGATTTGTCAGTAAGTCAATGACATAAAAATCATTAGATATAACTACATATTATGACGTCACTTTTATAATTCTTCCGGTTAATTACAACCGGTTACCATGCCAACAGAAAACGTCATTTTATAGCGTAAAACTCAGCACCAAAAATTATTAAAATCGATTTGTACGTTTTTGAAAATTTTAGAAAAACGAATATTTTTTTAAATTCTTTGCACCTTCTGCAGGCTAAATCAAGCAATTTTGGGTATAAGTAAGTTCGCTTAAAGAGACTTATTTTGACGTCAGGCGCCTGTCATCAAACGTTATACACGTATTTTCCGGACACCATGTATATTCGAACTCAGTTAAAAAGGTTTTTCGTTTTAGCGCATAATATTCAGGGTGACCATTTAAAAAAGTTTAAGTTGCCTATATTTTTCCATTTGTTGATGCGATATTTTTTTTCTGATAATTTGAAAAGATAATGTAGGATAGAAAAACCCTACAATTTGTGTATAAAACTTTTTCTATCTTCAAAAATAAAGGCTTCAGGAGCCACGTAACAGGTAAGAGAGTTTGGGTTAGAATATAATGAAACACCCTGTACTTCTGTATGAAATGCAAATTCAAACTGAGAACCGAAATGCAAAATAATTTGGTTTTTCCCACGTATTTATTGCCAGGCCCTTAAATAATCGGTAACCAAACGCGGCAAAATTTTTGCTCGCCTCTGTAATAGTCATATTTTCATCACGTCCAATAATAAAGTGATAGGATTTACCCGTAATTGAAAAATACTATTGCACTCCAGATGGACTAAAATTTGACCAGATGCTGCCCAGATGTCAGGCAGAAAGACGTGTCTTTAAGATCAATTTTTTCTACTAGAATATAATAACTCGGACTAGCCATCATAAATTATAATAATATTTCATATACATAGCGATTCAAACTAAAGTGCATTGAAAGCTAAAACCGACTCACGCAACTTTTTCCGGGGAACTTCAATATGCCATTGAAAAACTAGTCGAGTAGAAAATAAAATGTATAAATTTAACTTCCTAGAATTGTATAATATTTTTAACAGTTCGATAGAGTCAACTTTCGATTCCCAGGGTGGTAATGGTGGAATATGTCCAAGCTCATTTCTCTTGTTTGTATTGTAAATATTTTAAAGGTTCTACATATCAATGTTAGCATTCATTCAGTGATGCATTTGAATAAAAATCTATTTTCTGTTTCTCCCGTAATCCTGATTTAACTTGAACTGATGTCCTCATATTTAATACCATTGTCATATTCGACCGTTAAACTAAACATACTGATAAAGTTTATTCTTCATCTTAAACACACTTTTACATGCGATATTACGTATATGCATTATAAAACTTTTCACTAAATCGTGACACTTGCAGTGATAGGAAAATAGGCATTTTAGATATTTGAAAAATCAATATTAAAAAAGTTTCAGGTAATTCGAATGTTGTAGCGAACACATACTATGTAAACATTGTTGCTTTCGTGTTTTATGTAAATATGCTAAAAAGTCACAGTCTGGCAACATGGTGTTCTAGACATGCGCAAGTGAAATTGACTGCTCTGTCAAAATATACCTTATATTATTAGGGTCGTTTTATTCGCACTTAAGTTCCGCTTAACGGTAAGTGCTAGTTATCTTGATTATTTCTTTTGCATCTTTCTCCATTTTACATTTAAGTGTCACTTAAGGCAATTTAAGAAGATCGTTCCCTTAAGTACTTTATTTTAAGGTTATGAATTACCCTTTTGCATATTTTTTAAATGACGTAACTAATGTTAATGCTGTTTTCGTGATTTTTTTAATTTGTTGCCTCTGCGAGTTGTGCTTCTTCAAGTTTGGGGCTTTGTTTGAAATTGCATTATATTTCGTGATTCGTGAAGCAATGAAAAAATAATATGGAATTAGTCAGAGACGATGAGGAGCTCGATGAGCTAGTTTTCGCTATAAGACTTTATGAAAGGTTTCATTTATTATAATGAAACTTGTAACAAAAGATTCCGGATACATAAAAAAAAAACAGCCATTTTCATTCAATATCTAATTGAAGCGGAAATCGAGCATCGAGCATTATTTTGATTCAAAATTAGTCTTTTTAGTTGGGTTTTTGATAAATGCAAAATACATTTGCCTCTAAGTAGCAGCTTACACAAATTTTCCATACGCATACCCGTGATTAGAGTGACTCAAATGGCGGTTTAAAAAACTAGTCAATTGAATTGAATATCTTAATGTTGCTCCCGATGGGATTTAAGTACAAATACTACTTGGGAATCGTCGTTAGAAAATAAATCGTTGTTAGAAAAGATATAAGATCCGATTGTCGTACTGGTTTTTTTTTCTTGATTTTGGGCATGCCCTGGGTTAGTTTGGGTTATTTTCGTTTGGCTGCGCCCCCGGAACAAGCAGAGGGTCATGCGTAAAAGCAAAACAACAGAGAGAATAAACAAATTGCCGTCAAATGTCAAATAGTCATGTAATTCTAGACAGTGTAGAGCTTGACACTAAATGTTATTATTTGGCGATTTCATTGAGGTTAGTTAGGGACACCAGAGCCTAAATGCTTTCAAGTGATCTTGTATTGAAAGTTGGGCGAAATATTAATTAATTAATTATGTATGGCGTTGGACGCCATTTTGTAGCGCAATACTAGTTGTTCGCCAACTGTATACTACTTTTCATAACCATAAGAATTTTTTTTAATAAATGATGTTCGTTTTGAGACTCGTTTCTTTTTCTCAGGGGGTAGGTTGTTTTTCTTACTAGCTGTAATTTTTTGTGGGCGCCAGAGTTCCTAGAGACAATGCGAACTGAATATGAATACTTAAATATAAATAAATATAAAGACAATATGTCTTATATAGCAGAAATCGCAATGTCTCGCAGACCTCTATCCTGCGATAAATTAAAGAGGTAAGTTAAAAACAAGTAATATATTAACTATATAATTAAATTACAAATATGATTGATGGAATTATTTGAAATGGAGTTTATCTATATAATTAAGTTACAAATATAATTGATGAAATTATTTGAAATGATGTTATCTGATAAATAAATTGACTTAGTAATGAAAATTAAAATTAATGTGAAATATCAAAAAGAATGAAATATAACAATTGGTCTTTACAATATGTTTATCTTCTGATCGGCTAATACTTAGCTTGTCCAATTATTCTGTAACCATGCGATCGTATTGGGACCTCCACTGGAACCGTTTCTGCCTGTTCCCAAGTTAGTATCTATTGGGTATATCGAGGACTTATTTGGTTCACAAGGTATTGGTTTCCTCAGAGTGGTTCAGTACAGCAAGTGGACAAACATCTGCTGCTTGACAAGCAAGATGTTTTCTTCACCAATTCGGGGGTGTTGAGTTACATGCAAGAGGATATAAACTAGTCTTAGACCAATGTATATCGCTAATTAAATAATATACAATAAAACATATGAGGAAGCAGTCTACAAATTGAATATTTACTGGTAAAAGCAGATATAATCAGAAACTTGAACTAAAATGTTAAGTTGAGCAAAAATTATAAATAACTACTGTTACTCAAGATATCCTTTTCTTTACTTTAAAATATGAAATTCATTTCAAATGAAATGACGTTCAACTTCAGTGACTCGGTAAAATTTGTATAAAATGTAACTTTAAATTTGATAATAAATAGAGAAATAGAGATACAACCTCTAACAATGAGTCTTATGACTCAAAATAAGTAAGTACTATGACTTTTACTTAGGCCCTTGGCACATGAACGAAAACTGAGCGCAATTGCGCCTCAATTTAATTAAAGATAAAGATAATATAATCACTATCTCGCATCGAGATAGAAATTTAGATAAAAGATCCTTCCTTCCTTCTTCTTCCGTTCAGTTGGGCTTAGATGACTAAATCACCTATCTACCCAATTTCAAGTGTTATATGCTAAAACAAAAAAAAGGAGAGCTGCTATTAACGCGTCTGGTTTGCACCATCACACTCCTCTTTCAAATATTTCAAATAGCAAGCGTCCCAGCAATAAGCACTTGCAAAAGCACAAAGCACCATTCCAATATCCATGCCAAGCATTGATTTTAGTCTATAGATCCAAATTACATGCACTTAAAAAAGCATTTATAAGTTTAACACTGTGCACAGTAGGAAAAGCTAGCAAGTCTACAATATTTATAACTGATAATTGATTGGAATATTTAAAGTCCAAAAATTGGTAGTACAATCGATTTTGGTAAATCTTCTTCATAGAGCAATTGAGCAACACATGTAACACTGTTCCAATCTCTCCACATTCACACAAGTCTGTATCTTTAACTCCTATTCTATACATATGTTGAGGAACAAGACAATGTCCTGTACGCATTCTACACATCATTGTAATACTTTTCCTACTTAAGTTGAAACCATTATACCATGTCCTCCTTGGAAAAGTCTCCACAAATTGTCTCAAAAAGCCTCCCTTTTCTCGAGTCTTTATCTTCCATAATTCACTCCATTCTTTAAAAATCTCCCCCTTTATAATCCTTACTACATCTTTCCAATCTGAATGTTTTACATTACATTCATTCAAATCCCTTGCCTTCTTAGCAATTCCATCTGCCAAGTCATTTCCCTCAATAAAGGAGTGACTTGGGATCCAAACAAATTCTATTTTTGATCCTTGATTTATACAATTCCATAAAAACTGTTTGACACTTAATGTAATATAATCTGATGAAAAATCAATACCTTGTTTAGTAATTTTCTGTAAAGCACTCAACGAATCAGAGAAGATGATTGCTCGTGGGATTTTAAGTTGTATAATTTTTTAATGGCACATCCTATTGCAAGCACTTCAGCCGTACATACTGACATTTCATCTCTTAATTTCATTGCAAACTCTATCTTTTTACTTGGAATTACCACTCCTAGTCCAACTCTGCCAGAGTTTGAGTCTCTGGACCCATCTGTAAATACATGACAAAAATCTGGCCATTTTTCCTTAACCAGTCCATTAAACCATCTTCTGTTATTATGGTCACCTTTTCGAAGCTGTAACTTACAAAACGTGTTTAAATTTTCTATTTGTATTTCATAAGGGAATTCAAAACATGGTGGTTGATCTCCTTTCTTTAATTTATCATAGTGGGTTAAACATTTGTCTAAAGCTTCTATTACAGGATTTTCAAATCTATCCAAATACATTTGTTCTTGGTTAAAAATTCCATACATCTCTATTAACATTTCATTGACAGGGCTGTTTGACAAAGATAAGTTTTTAATGACTAATTTGGAGGCTAGGAAGATTCTTCTATACTTTAAAGGAAGTTCAGCATTTTCTGCTAACAAAGAATTGATTGGAGTAGATTTCATTGCACCGACGATTATTCTTAACGCCTGATATTGTACTTTGTCTAATCTTGCAATAATATTCTTGGGACTACAATTCAACAAAATCATTCCAAAATCTAAATGCGATCTTACCAATCCAGAATACATAAGACGTAATATATCAGGATGTGCTCCCCACCAGACTCTACTGACTGCCTTCATACAATTTATTCCTTTTTGAGCCTTTGCTACCATTGTGCCTATATGACTTTTAAGTGTCATTCTACGATCTAATGTTACACCCAAATATGTAACTTCTGGTTTCCAACTGATACTCTGATCTCCTATAACTATATTTGGATATGGTGATATCTTCCCTCTTTCAAATAAAATAGCCAAAGTTTTGTCAATTGATACATTCAGGTCATGTTCGAACAACCAGTTAAGTACATTGTTTATAGTTTTGTTAATTTCTTCCCCCATTAAATTTAAATTTCTTCCACTAGTAAACAAGACAAAATCATCAGCATATTGTAATAATATCACGCCTTTTCCAATTACTTGATACAGAGAATCTGTGTAAACATTAAAGAGCACAGGACTCAAGGGAGATCCCTGTGGTATACCCTTATTTGTAAAGTAAGGTCCCACCGAACTTGAACCTTTTTTAAAAAATAATTTCCTTCCAATGAATAAATTCTGAATTAGCAATATCAAGCCTTTCGGAATTTTAAAAAAATTTAATTTTTGCATCAATTTATTCACATTAACATTATCGTAGGCAGCTGCTACATCCAAGAAGACTGCCATTACTTTGACTTTTTTTCTAAATGAATTATATATATTCCCTACCAAATATGCTAAACTTTCATTAATGCCCTTACCCTTTCTAAAACTAAACTGCAACGGATACAGTGAGCCAGCGCTCTCCAAAGAATATTCCAATCTATTTTTAATTAAACTCTCCAATATTTTCCCTACACAATTGGACATTGCTATAAATCTAAAACCATTTATTACAGAATGATCCCTGCCTGGCTTGGGTATGACATTAACTAAATGTGTTTTCCAATCAATATGAATAACTCCTGTTCGCAGACTTTTATTAAATATTTCCAATAAAATCCTTAGCACATTGTGAGGTAGATTTCCATATAGGCTATATGGAAAACCATCCATCCCTGGAGCTGTATCCTTTTTTTTGTCCAATATTATCTTAAGTTCTCTGTATGAAAACTCTTTACTACTCACATTATTTCTTAATAAAATACTATCCTCACTCGAAGGAATAAAAGGTGGGCATAGATCATTAATTGCTTGCTCGTATATTAGGTCCCCTATAACTATTTTATTTTCAGTTTGGCTTAGACCTTTTCTTAATCTCTTGATATTTTTCCAAACTTTTTTAATAGGATAGGTCCTATTAAGATTTTCACAAAACGATCTAAAACTTCTTTTCTTTTTAAAATTAAATATCTGTTTAGCTTTTGCTATTTTTTGTTTCATATATAAAAAATTTTCCAAAGAAGTATTTTCCCAATAATTTTTTATAGCTATTTTCCGTTCTTTTATTAAATCATTACACTCTTCATCCCACCAGGGCGTTGGGGTTTTCGGGGAGAATTTAACATTAGGTTTTATTTTAGGTACATTTTTTAACACAGTATCCAAAATTACAACCTTAAAGTCATCATAATTGTTAATATCATTACACATAAAACCATTTTCAATATCCAATGTTATATTTTCCCAATCGGCTTTTTTAAAATTAAAATTCTGAAAATACTGACAATAGCCGTTTGGACTTTCCATGATATTGATTTGAACATTATATTGAATATAGATTGGAAAATGATCACTTCCCCCTGCATCCGTCACAGTTTCCCAACTACATAAGGCAGAAACTTCTGGGGAACACATACTTAAATCTGGAGCGCTTTTTGACTGAAAAAGGACCCGAGTAGGTTCACCATTATTTAATAACACAAAATCACTTCTGTCCAAAAAATCCAAAATAACCTTCCCATTGCCATTACTTAAAGTAGAACCCCACAATGCATTTTGAGCATTTACATCTCCTAGAATAAAGGTATTATTTATGTATGAATTATTTATTTCCAACAGCATATTTATGTCCAATTTAATATTAGGAGGATTATATATATTAAAAATATTATATTTATCAATAACTTTTATGCCCATAACCGGACAATGATCAGGTATATCCAGATTCTCTGTAGGTATTAATTCTACCTTTAAACCATATTTAACTAAAATGACTATACCACCCTTCCCATCATCTCTGTCTTGCCTAAAAATATTATATGTAGGGATATTAAAAATAAAATTAGGTTTTAACCATGTTTCCTGTAAAATGAGTATATGTGGTTTGAAATTATGTATGACATTTAAAAGATCTGCTTTATTACTATTTACACTACGTATATTCCATTGAATAATAAGTAATTTATCTATAACTGACATCTTTGTTATATGTAATTTTATCCATACAACCCTGCAAAAACCTTACTACAGAACAATAATCATTTTCAGTTAAATTGCTGCTTTTTAAAATTGATAAGATCTGTAACATTTGAGAAAATGTTACTCTATTATCATTATCTGAGGTATCTCCCATCTCTGAATTTAAATCAAAACTTACATTGTTCACCTGACTGCCCAAACCTGACCTTTCTGCATCTTCATATTGCATATGGCCCTCCGTTCTTCCTGAAGGGAATATCAAACATTGTTGATGTGCTATGTTATCATACCCTGGAGAAATGGGCAATTTTCTTTTATTTATACTACTTGCTATTTTATTATACCTTTCTCTATTATCAATTCTTCCTGTCTCCATGTACCGTCTTCGATCTTGTACTGTTATACATTCAGAAACCACTTTTGGCTTGAGGGGTGGAAATTCTTTAGACAAGAGATTTGTATTTACATCCCATTTCCTTTCTTCACTAAACTTGCTTTTCCTATTTTTCTTCGAACTGCTAATTTGAGGAAATATTTTACACGCTTCAAAAAATGATACATTTTCACAGGCCATGTGTATATTAATCTGCTTCTGTCTCTGATATTCCAAACATTCCCTACTTGTGGCTAAATGTTCTCCATCACAATGGTAACACTGAATATTTTCTTGTTTGCATTCTTTTTTATCATGTTCCAACTCTCCACATTTAGAACACCTTTTTTTCCCTTTACAGGTCCTCTTTGTGTGCCCAAAGTTTAAACATTCAAAACATTGAACTACTGGTGAGATATAAATGGTAATTTTATGTTCTACTCTATACATTTTTACATAAGTTGGTAATGTCTTACCCTCAAAGGTAAGTACTACAGTCCCTGTTGGGACAAATTCTACTTGATCTATTAAATTTCCTTCTTCATTTTGAATTTTTGTCAAACTTCTTCTGGATAATCTTCATGCAGCTATACATTTGTAAGGACTTTTGATTTGTTCAACAATTTCTTCTGTTGAGTGGGATAACCCAACATCTCTAATGATACCTCTACAAGATATCATCCTCACCGGAACATACTTTTTATATCCTTCAGCTAATAATGTGTTATTATCAATAAATGCATTGGCCTCACTATAAAGGCCAAAATTTACACCAACACGATTAATTCCTCTTCTTTCTAGACTTTGATGTCCAACTACCCCACCATTTTCTAATATTTTGCCTATGTCTGAAGGATAAATATTTCCAATGTTTCTCTTCTCACTTTCTACAATAACAATAAATGGTCCCGTATCCGTACATTTATACTTAACCGGTTCTTTAAATGTTTCCCCATTTCCAGTTGTATCTTGAGTATCCATTATATTAATATCACTCTTTTCCTTGCTAACTCTATTATCTGGTACATTACTATTAACGTTATTTACAATCTTATCCGATGTACTTATTGAAGGCTTTACAGTCTCTTCGGATTTAATTTTTTTGCCCCCAGTAGGGGCCATGCCCCTACACGTGCAACTCTAACCTCACCAAGATCGACTTTGGTTATGTTACAAATCCAACCACTTAAAAATTACGAACCAAACTACGCACTAAAAGCAAGTCAATTGTTAAACAGAATATGTCACACAGATTCAATATTTACTCGATAGTAAAGCTCAAAATTCCAAATAAAAATCTTTATCTAAGATTAATCACTCCACCATCATATCGACCACGCGATCCTCATCTTGAGATATCTCCTCAAACAATCGTCAATTAATTTGGGGTTAGAACTTTTAGTTAGGGATGCGCCTAGATAAAAGATAAAACCAGATAAATTTACATATGTGAGGTTAACCTCTCATAAATGCAAAATAATGTCGGTACATTAGGATTGAGACTAGACAGGTCGAATGCTAATAATTATATGCTTGATGTAACAAATATATTGAAAATTTAATCAACAGAACCTGAAAAGAAAAAATATTAAAACCAGCAATACTATGATGGAAAATTCGGAAAAATTCTACTGCAAATTCAATTTACTACCTTTGCAGGAATATATAGAGTTTACTCCGAGAATTAACCCAAATAATACTGTTCAATCTGAATAAAAATACAAAAAAAATATGCGTGACCACTGAACGATAAAATAATTACGATCTTCCTAAATTTGGACTAAGCCTCTTTCAAATTGCATGAATTTGATTAATGAGAGACGCAACCATTCACCAATAAATCGGCAATATTACCCAAAAGGTCAAGACAATAATTAAAAAATATTGAAGATGTAAGCTAATTAAAAGTGGAATATAAAAATGCTAAATTCTTGC
The DNA here is from genome assembly GCA_016904865.1 of Pissodes strobi. Classification (NCBI taxonomy): domain Eukaryota; kingdom Metazoa; phylum Arthropoda; class Insecta; order Coleoptera; family Curculionidae; genus Pissodes; species Pissodes strobi. Next base: position 23,141 of record JAEQML010061469.1, read on the forward strand.
TTTAGTCAAATAAGATTAAGCGAATCATAAACCAATAATAATTATGTATTTAAAAATGAAAGAATTAGCTAAATATATTGCAAGATGAATTAAATATTTCAAGATTAAAAAATCAGCACTCACCCGTCAACGTCTTAACACCAGATCAATCATCTCGCATTCAAAATTCAAGACGTTTGACAAAATTATGTTTGCCGATGTTTAATCGGCTAATTTATAACATGTGATTAACACTATAAACCACGTAGCGCAAAGTAATAAAAATACTCTATATTAAATATAGTTACCTATAGTAATTTAAATTCACGAATTGTGGGTACAAAATAGCGTACTAGCTTTCCTAAAATCGTTATTCGCACGAAATAAACCCATTCGTGAATAGATGTCACTGCCGACTTAAATATTAAATATCGAGAATCATTTACAATTGAATTGAAATTTTAGTGTAGCGGAATAAGCATATATTCCATTAAAATCTTTGCTTACACACAAATTTGGGCACCATATTGTCATTGTATTTTTATTTTAGCCTGAACATAATTTCAGAGATCTTATTTAGCCCAAATATTGTTTTTGAGGATCTGTACCAAAATTGTATTTCAATGATATTGTTTACCAGGTCCAACGCTGTAAATCTTGCGACCTTTGTCTAAACTTACACAAAACTTATTTACCTATCCCAAATCTGTAAATGTGGGGACCTTCGCCTGAACTTAATCAGGGTTCTTATTTGAATAGCCCAAACTTGTAAATTTGGGGACCTTTTAATATATCCTGATATAGCAGGTAACTTCAAACATAGCCTGGTGTACCAGGGACCTTAAATATAAAATTAAAAAAAAATAAAACAATTTATGCCTGTCAAGCAGGGACGTTTAAGCACAGCCTGTCATAACAGGAACCCTCAAACATAGCCTGGTGTAACAGGGACCTTTAAGCAAAACCTGCCATAGCAATGACCTTTAAGCATAGCCTGTCATAACAGGTACATTTAAGCATAGCCTGTCATAATAGGGACTTTCAAATATACCCTGTCATAGCTGGAACCTTTAAGCATAGCCTGTCATAACAGGAACTTTCAAACATAGCCTGTCATAACAGGGATCCTTAAGCATAACCTGGTGAACCAGGGACCTTTAAGCATAGCCTGTCATAGCAGGTACCTTTAAGCATAGCCTGTCATAACAGGGATCTTCAAACGTAGTCTGGTGAACCAGGGACCTTTAAGTATAGCCTGTCCTAACAGGGACCTTTAAGCATAGCCTGGTGAAACAGGGACCTTTAAGCAAAACATGTCATAACGGGGCCCTTATATAAACCCTAAATCTACATTTAGGGAACTTGATTACATACCAATTGCTCATGCGCAGCTACAATAATTCTGCCATGACTACCTGCTCGTCGCCGTCGTAAGTCATATCGTTCATTGGGCAAAAAATCAGTATTTCAAATAGACCTTAAAACTTTTTCATTTTTCCTCCATATGCCAGTTGACTATTTTCTTGAACCAACAGTATACGGCACTGCTTTTACTCGCTTCCTATTGAAATTATTTGTCCCTTATTCAGTGGTTATCTTCAGCGTTTGTTTACTTTTTGCCGGACCACCTTGTTATGAAATGAAATGTCAGTTAACAGCTGATTATTGTTCTATTTTCGCCAAACATTAAAGTCCATGGTACTAATTTGATTTATTCACAGTAATTTTAAAATCATTTTCGATGCCTGGAAGTACTCTTGTCGAATTGTTCTTTGTCATTCAAAATAGTTCGCATGCCAATAAATAAAGTACTAATTACACGTTCTACTTGCTGTAAGTCCTCAAAACCTTCCTCAATAGTTTTTGCAGACACAGCACATCGTCGGTATCCAAATTGCCGGTAAAAGATGTTTCCACAGATTCACGTATCGGCATTTATTTTCTGCAATTGGGCTAACGTAAGCAGATTCACCATTCACAAATTATTCCATCACGAAGCGTCATCTTTAATATTTCGTTTATGTAGGTGGCAGTTTTTGTGTTGGAGAATTCACTGCACTTACGATGGGTCTTAAAGACACCCCGGGTTTATGTATCTTGGGTAGGCCGTAAAGTTTTGGACATCTGCCGGATTTTTCTCGTGGGATGATATTTTTCTCAATCTCTGGGTCTAAGTTTGTGGCTTTTATTTTGGTTTTAGTAGTCTTTTCGAAGTAGGTAGTTGGATCCAAATTCACAGCAGAATCCAATTCACACGAGAAGTAGAAAAGAATGAAAAGCAACCTTTCCTAGACCTCCACATCACCAGAACGCCGGACAAAACCCTAGTATAATCTAGTCGTTGTGTTTTCATTGTGGACATGGAGCATTGAGCTTAATGCGATTCAAGACATGTCTCCAACCAGGAATTGGTATATTCCTGACATTGCTCTGGGTGTAGTGTGAATCCTTATATTGCATGTGTATCCTCAGAGAAAACGGAATCAGCAGTATAATTCAATGCCGGTAGGGGTATTAGCTCTCGGAGTAGTTGTTTCTGCTGATTCCAATCTTATCACATATAGCCCAACACGGGGCTTGTCCAGACACAA
>JAEQML010061470.1:0-25706 GCA_016904865.1 Pissodes strobi
GACGAGCACTTCGGCAGATTTTGCTATGCCTGTAATTAAATGCGTTGTCGCGCACTGGATCGGACCGGTCGACTGTCGACCAGTCGAATCGAGTGCGCGGCAACGCATTTAATTACATGCATAGCAAAATCTGCCGATTGTATCGTTCCGAGCCGACCGATCCGAGTCGATTCAGTGCGCGTCCTGCTTAATGGTGCGACAAGTAAATTTTATTTCCACCAGTGGCGTTCGTCGCTTTAATAAAAAAGGGCAAGTTTTTTCATATTAGGCAATCCGTAAACGGACAGATGTCATGCTCTTCCTTGGCATAATCGAAAACCACCATATACCTCTTTAAACTCAATAGCATACCCAATAAAATTTTTATAAAAACTGTACTATTATTAACGGGGCTATAATATATATGTCATGAAAAGTGAGATACATTGTATATAGTATCGAGTACAATAATAGGTTGAATTTCTTTTTTCCGTGAACATAATTTTTATAGGTATAAATAGGGACTTAAGAAGATTATGTGATTTATGACAGACTGCGATATGTTTAGATAATATGTGTTTTAATTCTTCAGACAGGTTGTTGCATATGGTAGTACACTATATCTTTTATTATCATTTTTAGTTTTTTAATGTATTTTTTTTTGTATTACTGGAAAATAAGTGAGCTCGTTGTGTCAAAATGTTTATTAAATTTCTCTTTGGGGAATGCTTTTTTATTAGAGCACGCTTGATTTTTCCTACATTTTCTAAAACTTCAGGACGATATTTAGGAGAGGTTAGTGCAGTAGCTCAGTCAACTAGACATATTATTACACTATTTCTTTGGTTATATGAATTGATTTGGTTAAAATTGAGATATAGTCCCGACCGCATTTTTACGTTTCCTAGACTGTGAACGCTACTGGTCGCGCTGACCAGGTAGGAATTGTAAGGTGCGCCAAATCACACCGTTACCTAGGGCAGTGGGCGCAATGCCAACTGTAGCCCAGATGTTAACAATGTTGCAGAATTACTCATGCCTTTAGGGACCAGCGAATTGCTTTCAACTGCTCTGTTAGTGCAGTGGTCAGATCCTGTGTCTGTGATGTGGTGGCCTGGGTTCGATTCCCGTCGATGTTTTCTTATTTTTTTTTAAATTATATTTGTAAAAAGATATTTTATTTCATTTTGGGCATGCCTTTGGTTAATTTTGGTTAGTTTTTGTTGGGTGCATCCCCGTAGCGAGGGTTACTTATTCCCTACTCTCAGGTATTTATTTTGAAGTCACAAACTATTGAGCCCACTGTCTAGGGAAGGGGAGTGTTTCCATTTTCTTACGTTTCCTAGCTCATCAGCGGAACCGGTAGCGCTCATGGTCTAGGAAACGTAAAATTGCGTCTCGACCATGTCTTTTTTGTGTACCATTTTTTTGTTTTTAAAGTTTGTTCCTACTTATTTCTAATTTTTGTTAGAAAATTTATTTGAAAGTTTTCTTCAATTTTAGTAGTAAATTGTAATTTGCTATAAAAGTTATTGGAACTGTTTAGGACGTTTTCTAGGTCACCTTCTGGTGCGGCAATCAAATAATCACCTTGTGACAAAATTATAACAAAATTATTTCTTTAATTTTCTCTGTTTTCGGTGAAATTATTGTGCTTCAGGTACTACTTCACGTGAAGTAGATTATTTAGAATTGTTGCAATAATTAATCCATTCTGTTTAATTTTTGAAATATAGTTGATATCGTCAGGTAGAATTTCAACAAACATAGAGTACCTTGGGGACTATAATATTATTTTTTTAATTAACTTATGTCAAATTTTTGAGCACCAGTGTATCAAGCAAACTATTCTTTTCATTTTGGTAGTTAAACCAATCTTTCTGTTCACTTATCTATTTGTTTTAATTACTTTCTCTTATATGTCGGTTATTATCATTTTTAGTTCATAATGTATTTCTTTTTGTATTATTGTATAACATGTTCTTTTATTTTTTTATGGCAGTGGCATACACACTAAAGGGAGATCCTATGGCGCTCGACGAGCGGTGTGTGTGCGAAGATGTTGATTGACACGGTTCTTGAATAGTTGTAGGTTGTAATTACTGGGAAACAGATGTCCTGGAAGTGAGTTCCACAGTGATGCAGTGCGCCAGACAAAGGAGTTCTTGTAAAGCGATGTTCTAAGTGTTTCTAGTTGTACGACGAACTGGTGCGCTCTTGCCGTCTGTCGTGACTGTCTGACAGGAGTTGCCAGGGGCGGGATGATGCGGGCCAAATCCTGGGAACGTCTGCCGTGAAAGTATCTGTAAAACAGAGACATCTCGGCCACATGTCTGCGGTGTTCCAGACTATCCAGATTCCGTGTCAACTCCGGGTCGCCGACGAGACGCACAGCTCTCTTCTGAATGGAATCCAGCAGCTTTAGGGTATACTTTGGTGCGGCACCCCAGATATGTGAGCAATATTCTAAGCACGGTCTTATTTGCGCTTTGTACAGCAAGAGCAACTGCTGCGGTGTATAGAGTTTTTTGTTGCGAAATAGCGCACCAAGCTTCTGGGAGGCTGATTTTGCGATGTTAGCAACATGGTCATGCCATGACATATTGCTGTTGACCGAGACACCCAGCAGTCCGATTGACGAGGATGAAGGAATGGTCGGTCCTGCCATAATGATGTCAGGGCCCGCTGTATTGGCCCTCTTGGTAAACATTGCTGCTTGGGTCTTTGCTGCATTGAACTGGACCAAATTTCGGTCGCCCCAAGTTTAATCTTTCTCCAGGTCTTGATCAATAGCTGTAATCTGCTCCTGTCTGCGGTGATGAGTCCCAGTCGCTGGTAAGGGTTTTTCTGACCTAAAGTGGGAGACAAGGGTACTGTCATCTACAAAACTGTAAGCAGGATTATTCGTTTCGATCAGCAGGTCATTAATATAGATGAAGAACAGAGTTGGTGAAAGTACAGGGCACGCCCGCATTAATGGTGAATGTGTCCGAGATATGTCCATCGACTGCAACGTGTAGGGATCGGTTCTTAAGGAAACTGACCAGCCAGCTGCAGAGAGAGGCTGGCAGTCCGAAGGACGGCAGTTTGTTGAGCAGTCCGTCATGCCAAACTCGGTCGAATGTCTTTGAAATATCCAACGCAATGGCTCGAGACTCTCCGTAGTTTTCAATTGCCCTACTCCATATATGAGTGACATAGGCCAATATATCTCCTGTCGATATCTCTTTGCGAAAGCCGTATTGATTATCGCTAATTATTCTGTTGTTCTCGAGGTACTTGAGTAGTTGCTGGTTGACCACACGTTCCATGACTTTGGAGATTATTGGAAGCAAGGCAATTGGGCGATAGTTTGAGGGCGTGGTTTTCATGCCTTTTTTGGAACAGGTTGCACTCGAGCGACTTTCCAAGAGGATGGGTAAATCCCTTTTCCGTAAGAAAGAGAAAAAAAGCCTGGAAAAAAACGGGTGTTAGTTCGTTTGCGTATCTAGTTCTTAAGGATTTTGCGAATATCATGGTGATGAAACTTGACTTCTGCCATGGTGGTGTTGATGTTCGATATGGTGGGAGACAAGACGTCTTGGGGGACGTCTAAGGTAGAGTGCGATGATAACATTTTAGCGAGCATGTTTGCTTTTTCCTTGGCTGTAGTCGCCGTGATGCCACGTTCGTCCGTCAAAGGTGGGAGAGACGTTTTTATAAAGTTGTTACTTACTGCCTTTGCTACCGACCAGAAGTTCCTGGAACCACTGGGACGTTGCAAAAGTTTCGTCCTGATCCTTTGATTGTGTTTGTCCTTAGTTTCGTCACACGTTTGCATTCGTTTCTCGCTTCGACAAAATAATTGCGATTTTCAGCGGTCTGATTTTGCTGCCAGTACTTGTAGGCTTGCTGCTTCCTACCTACAGCTCTTTTGCATCTTCTGTCGAACCAGAGCTTTCCTTTTGATGGTAACTTGATGGAATTTGGGATGTGGGCTTCCATTCCTGAGGAGATTACTTGCGTGATCTCTTCGCAGCAGACTGACGGATCGTCAGTGCCAAAGCAGACGTCGAGCCATGGAAAATCTAGGTAGAACTCCCTTAGATCGTCCCAGTTTGCAGAATTGTAATGCCAGATTTTGCGAGGCAATGGTGGGTCCTTCTGTATGAGTGGCAATTCACACACCATTGTAATAAGTTTGTGGTCGGAAGTACCAAATGGCGGACCAACTGTAATTGTGTACTGGTCAGGATTGGTGGTTAGAAAGAGACCCAGGAGGGCGGCGAATTCGCCCCTCTCTGAGATTCGAGTTGGTTCGTCTACAAGTTGAGTAAGCCCGCAGCTGATGGCAAATGCTTCAGCTTCTCTACCTTCGTTGTCGGTCTTGTTGTGATGTTTGAGCCAGTTTGTGTTGTGGGCATTGAAGTCTCCCAGAACGATTATTTCTGAACTGGGGTGATCGACCTGTATTGAGTCAAAAGTAGTAGCTAGTGTTGAGAAAAAACTTTGGTAGGCTCTATCGTTCGGAGGGCGATAGAGAAAACATATAAACTTGGTTAATCCCTTGGCGGTGAACTTGAGCCACATGACGTCAAGGTTGTTCGGTTCGAGTGTTTCCTCGCGGTGACATGAAAGGTCGCTTCGTACAAAAAGGCATATTCCGAACTTATGTCTAAATCGGGTATGTAAGTCGTAACCACTGTTGTTGTAGAACATGCTTGTGTTTCTGTAAGGGCTAATATGTGTGGTCTATTTGCTTGTAGATGTTGGTGTACCGAATTTATGTTTGTATTTAGGCCTCTTATGTTGCAGAAATCTATTCTAAATTGGTTCGGTATCTTTGCTATCTGTGAAATGCGGAATGAAGGGCTCCCAGGGCCACCCAGCGCCCGGAGATCCGAATGGTTGGGGAGTTTACTTCCGGAATATTTTGATCCTGGAAGCCCATCATGTCCATATATTCCTACTGTGGAACCCGAGAACACCAGCGCGGAAGCGGAACGTGATTTGGGAAAACCACATAGCGCTTCCCAGTTCTGTTGGGTTGGTCTTTCACCGGACGATGCGAGTAGGCGTATGCATCTACCCCCTAGGGCCGCTTCCACTGGAAGCATCGGCCTCAGACTCATTCCTCTGGTGGGCCCTAGTCTGACAGGGGCAAAAATGGGGTTTGTTGGATCACTCCCCAGTGATCAGCTCTTGTTTCAAAATGTTTATTATATTTCTCTTTTGGGGAATGATTTTTTATTAGACCACGCTTGACTTTTTCTAAAGGTGGGGAATGCAATAGCTCAGTCAGTTAGGCCTATTATTACACTATTTATTAGGTTATTTGAGTGGTTTTAGTTAAAACTGAGATATTATAGACCCGACCATTTTTGTGTACCATTTTGTTTTTAAATTTTGTTCGTTCTTATTTCTAATTATTTTTAGAAAAGTTATTTGGTCGTTTTCTTCAATTTTAGTAGTAAATTGAAATTTGTTATCAAAGTTATTGAAAGTGTTTAGGACGTTTTCTTGGTTACCTTCTGGTGCGGCAATCAAATAATTTTAGTAGTAAATTGAAATTTGGCATAAACGTTATTGAAAGTGTTTAGGGCGTTTCCTAGGTCATTTTCTGGTGTAGCAATGAAATAATCATCAACAAACCTTTTGAAAAAGTTATAATAAAATTAATAATTTAATTTTCTCAGCTTTCGGTAATTATTATGCTTCAAGTATTACCCGAGTACATCCACCACCGAGTAGCGACATTACGAGTTTCAATTTCCATGGCGCCTGCGCGAAATAGATTGTTTAACTGTCATATGACAAAGCAAATGATGTTTCACTTATAGTCAGGCGGTTGATGTATTTGTTGCGATCATGGTCAAGTTTCGTTTAGCGGAAATCCGTTAGGAAAAGATTACATTTATTTTTTGGTATTATATTATCTCTCTCAACGCAGAACAATCAAAATTTTTCGCGGCAAATACATCATTGTCATTTTCAAAAAATTAAAAGTTTAGAAGAGCGAAAATGTATTTGAAAAAAAAATCTTGGCTAAGAGTGCCTCTCTACCCCTCTAACCCAAATTAACCAGAGTAAGAAACTCTTTACTATTCCCAACTAACCAAAACTAACCCAAACCAACCATAGCTCTTCCAAACTAATCAATAGAAAAGCAACACTCACCCAAACTAATCAAAACCAACTCAGACTAATCAAGATTAACCCAAACTAACCAATACTAAGCAAAACTAACCCTAATTAACCAGAGTAAAGAGACAAGAGCGCTACGTGCGCTTGTCTCTTCACTACCCCAAACTCACCTAAACCAACTACAGCTAATCCAAACTAATCACAAATAACCAACGCTAACTAAAACCTACCCAAACTAATCAAGATTAACCCAGGCTAACCAAAACTAACTCAGACTAAGCAAAGCTAACCCCCATTAACCAGAGTGAAGATAAGCGCGCGTAGTGCGCTTGCCTCTTTACTATCCCAAACAAAGCAAAAATAATCGAAACTAACTTTAATTAACCGAACAAGCGCAATGAGACAAGCGCGCTACGCGCTTGACCAACCCTCCCTAATACAGAACCAAAATTAACCCAAATTAACAAAACACACGGATCTACTATGTCAATTTAAATAATTTCTATAGTATTTTCCATATGAAGAATTTTCACGAAAAAAAATTGCACATGTTTAAAGAGCAAATTACTAGCCAAATAGAATTATTATCTATTTCATCTCCATAACAGATTTCCGATATTCAAAACTACAAAAAAAAATAAAAATTTTCCAATAATTACACATTTCCGGAATAATAATTTTATTAAATCAGTAGCTTTTTCTAGATCGGCCTATAGCAAAAAAATATATAGGAAAATGATCCAAAGACAGGTTTTAATTTAATTATGATATAAAAAAATCGAATTTTCTGGAAAACAAAACATTTCCTCAGAAAAATTTTTTGTTGCTGTTCTTGTGTAGAATCGTCCTATAGAACGATATTTTTTGTAAACGATTTCCGCTAAAAGAGACTAGAGCCGCGATTATTGTGAAAAGGATGCTTCATTTATAGTCAGGCAGTTGATGTATTTATTCATTGCGATCATTGTACGTACGTTTGTCCAGAGATAGTATTCTTTTTAGTCGTTTGTGATTTATATTTTTTTCCTAGTTTTAATGCATCGCTGTCTCATGGCTGAGACATGCGCGCAACTTTAGTATTTTTAACTAGGTATCAATTTTATGTCAAAATGTATTTTTTAGCCCTGCCAGCTGTATCCCACTGGCATTCGATTCGTTTCTCATTCCCCGATCTAACGCTATGCAACACGATTAGTCTGTCGTAAGAACCTAAAAGTCACCCTCACCCAGCCCTAACACAATTTAATGTAAAAAATAACTTTTAGCAGATTACGTAAGTTTAGTTTACCAAAATATACAACATAAATACATATTACTTCAAGTTTCGTTCGTTTTTACAGTTTATAACATTAGGGGTAGCTGTAAAAACCAAAAAAAAAAACATTCGATCTAACTCGGTTAGTTTCACTTAGTATAAACTTATTTTTAACCATTTGAGTGAACTCTGATAATTTATACTCAATTTGAATAGATTTGGTTAGTTCTGGTTAGTTGTCGAATCAACTTTCAATTAGTTTAACTTATTCTCAACCTAATTTATTCATTTGAGTCGGTTCCGCTAGGTTATAATCAATTTTAATAGATTCGGTTAGTTTGGGTTAGTGGTCTATTCAACTTTCGGTTAGTTTCACTTAGTCTCAACTTATTTTACTTATTTGAGCCGGTTCCGATACATTATAATCAATTTTAATAGCATTGGTTAGTTTGGGTTAATCGTCCAATCAACTTTCGGTTAGTTTCACTTATTCTCAACCTATTTTAATCATTTGACTCGGTTCCGATGCGTTTGCCACACTCTTTATATTATAACACAAATTGAATCATACCCGCGATGATACGAATTTTTTTCGTAACGCGGGACGAATATTTGAAAACCATGTCGTGACGCGGCTTTGAAAAATCACTCTCATGAAACCAAAGAAGTATTCACTTCAAAAATCCTTTATATTGAAATACTGTTTCTGTTAATTTGTTTCACCAAATTTGATTTTTCTAGACTGTAATTTAAAAATTTTTCTTTTGTGTATGATAAAATAAAGCAAACAAAACATTTTCTTTTAATAAAGTGTTTCAATGATATTCATATTAATTCAACTTCAAATATTCTTATTTCATTAAGTTCACTTTAAATTAGCGACAGTGTAAACGAATTCTTCACAATTTTACCAGTGAAATAGGTTGTTTATCCGTCAAACGCGTCAAATGAGAGAGAAAGAAAATTTGACCCCCAAACATCAAAGGTTCCGACGGTTTCTGTCGCTACTCGCTAGTGGATGTAAAGTACATTCAAGGCTATTGCGCTGTTACGTCAGAATTTCTGACGTCAAAAGAAAAGATCCATTCGTCTTAGATAGACTCGAACGTTACTTTTTACACTAGCCAAAAGATGTCTCTGTACCTGTTTTCTATTCCAGAGCACGTTCCGTTTTTATCAATTTTACATACTTATTACTTATGGCAGCTTCGGAGTGGATTAATTCAATGCACAAATTCGACACGAAAATATAATGCCACCAGGAATAACATCAACATACATACAACAGCTTATTGACCTAATAATCGTGCGCCGATATCCTTTGATTTGGGAAAGTCAAAAACCAACTTTTTCAAATTTTAGAAGAGGGCTATGACAATATTGTTTTAAGCGTGTGGGCATCTGAATAATACTTTTGACAGTTCGTTTAATTTAAAATAATAATATGCTTTTTATCGTCTAAAATCCGTTTAAAAACGATTTTAAACGGCAAAATTGTATAAAAATCCGAAAATTCGTACTTTTTTAGGCCAATAGCCATGGCTTCGGACGAATTTGTCGTGGATTTTGAAGCGAAAATTCATTTTAAATTCAACCGTCCATTAAAAATAAGCTGTGCTATGGATCCAAATACACTGCGAATATAATAATTAAAAAATAATACTTTTGACGGTTCGTTTAATTTAAAATATATGCTTTTTTACCGTCTAAAATCCATTTAAAACGATTTTAAATGGCAAAATTGTATATAATACCGCCCTAGCGGCTAGAATTGGTTTGCGCATTTCCGTCTCATTTGCCGAGATTTGTCCTCATATCGCCGCGTAAGATGTTTACACATCAAAAATACGTTTTTTCTAGAGATATCATTTTTTAGTATTATCAAATAAATAAATAAAAAAATATTATTTACATTGTGCACAGCTTTCCAGGGTAAAAGTGGCCTAGCAGCATCTTTTTCACGTGTGAAATAATACACTAATTTTAAAATTAAAGCTTGCTCTTTCTCACTGAACCGATGGGGCATCTCAAAACGATTTTTATTAGCAATTATTAGCGTAAAACACAAACCAACTACCAACAAATCAATAAATGAATTAAATCTGTTATTTTCGTTATGATATTTTGACATTGACGCTAATCGATGTCAAAGATTCCAATTTGACGGACCAATTTAGTACATACGTTCACTGCATAAAGAAAGATGGAATGATATGACGTAACAGCGCAATAGACTTGAACGGACTTTACTCGGGTATTACTTTAAGTGAGGTAAATTATATAGAGTAGTTGCAATAAATAATCCATTCGGTTTTATTCCTCATATAAAGTTGCTACCGTCAGGTATAATTTCAAGAAAGATACAGTTGCTTACCATAGTATTATTTTTTTAATTGACTTTATGTCAAATTTTTGAGCACCAATGTAACAAACCAACCATTCTTGTCATGCTCGTAATAAAGCAGTCTTTCTGTTCACCTATCTACTTGTTTCATTCATTTTCTTTTAATACGGGTGTTCCAAAAAGAAATTGAGTAAATAGGTCGCGCTAATTAGATATATCGTTTTGATTTCTGATTAATCAACTTCTGCTTTTATTATTTGTATCCTTTTTTTACCGTTGTGAAGCCTAAGTCCCGGCGCCCACAGAAGAGATGGGGTGGCGACGCGTCGCGGACGTGGCAGAGACGCGGTAAGGACGTAGGCGCGGTTAAGATCTTTCTATACTATTGCCATCATATAAAAACGAATTTTCTTCTATTAATTCAATTAAATGCACGTTAAGTTCGGAGTCGCATATTTTAAACAAATGTCTCGCCTCTTCAATGAGTCTGTGGAGAGTAAAAAGAAACGCGGCTCGGTCGCGTAAAGACATGTCTCGGCCTGACTTCCCTTATCAGCGTTGCCTCTTTACTTTATATGGTGAATACCTAAATTAAGTCGCGTCCGCGCCTCGTCTCTTCTGTGGGCGTCGGGCCTAAGGCAAAAACGATTTCCAACTTCATCTTGAGATTTTCTGACTTGTGCAGTCTACAAGTTAGTGGCGCCTTTTAAAATAAATTCACCTCGTCTACGCTCCGGTATTTATGCTAGAGCCTAATTTGCACGACTAACACACAGCTCGTTCTGGCCTACGCATATTTACTCTCGATTTCTTCTACTGATTGTTTCAGTTTTTCAGATAGGTTGTTCGCATATGGCAATGTATGGGTTATTATCATTTTTAGTTTTTTGAATATATTTTTTTGTATTATTGGAAAATGAGTGCTTCAAAATGTTTTTTAAAATTTTGTTTGAAGAATGATTTTTATTAGAACTAGCTTGACTTTTTCTAAGACTTCAGGACGATATTCAGGAGAGGTCAATGCAGTAGCTCAGCCAGTTATGCCTATTATTACACTATTTATTTGGTTAATTGAATGGTTTTAGTTAAAACTGAAATATAAACCCGACCATGTCTTATTTGTGTAACATTTTGTTTTTAAATTTTGTTCATTCTCATTTTGAATTATTGTTAGAAAATTTATTTGGTCGTTTTCTTCAATTCTAGTAGTAAACTGTAATTTGTTATATCAAACTTATCGAAAGTGTTTAATATGTTTTCTAGGTCATTTTCTGATGCGACAATCAAATAATCATCAACAAACCTTTTGACATAATTATAATAAAATTAATAATTTAATTCTCTCAGCTTTCGGTAATTATGTGTCAGGTACTACTTCACGTGTAGTAAATTATCTAGAATAGTTGTAATAAATAATCCATTCGGTTTCATTCTTCAAATATAGTTACTACCGTATAATTTCGAGAAAACTAGCGTACCTTGGGTAGTATTTTTTTTGACTTGGTGTTCTATTTTTAAGCACCAGTGTAGCAAACAAACTATTACCTTCATTTTGGTAATAAGCCAATCTTTCTGTTCACCTACCTAAAGTCCGTTCAAGTCTATTGCGCTGTTACGTCATATCATTCCATCTTTCTTTATGCAATGAACGTCTGTACTAAATTGGTCCGTCAAATTGGAATCTTTGACATCGATTTGCGTCAATGTCAAAATATCATAACGAAAATAACAGATTTAATTCATTTATTGATTTGTTGGTAGTTGGTTTGTGTTTTACGCTAATAATTGCTAATAAAAATCGTTTTGAGATGCCCCACCGGTTCAGTGAGAAAGAGCAAGCTTTAATTTTAAAATTAGTGCATTATTTCACACGTGAAAAAGATGCTGTAAGTAATATTTGTTTTCTATTTATTTGATAATACTAAAAAATGATCTCTAGAAAAAATTTATTTTTGATGTGTAAACATCTTACGCGGCGATATGAGGACAAATCTCGGCAAATGAGACGGGAATGCGCAAACCAATTCTACCGCCAGGGCGGTATTATACAATCTTGCCATTTAAAATCGTTTTTAAACGGATTTTAGACGATAAAAAGCATATTATTATTTTAAATTAAACGAACTGTCAAAAGTATTATTCAGATGCCCAGACGTTTAAAACAATAGCCGCGTTCGTTTTTGTCATCTTTTTCCTCGATTTGCTCCAACATTTTGACAGGCACGTGACTTGGGTTTTCCTTTAAGGCCCTATCCTCACGAGGCTACACAACATCAACACAACATGCGAACGATATGTCGCTCGGATGTCGCCGCCGTGTATTTGAATCAGCGACTCTACACCACGCAGTACAACATGGAAGCAATACAACAACTGGGTTACATGTTGCTTGTCAACATTTTTTTTCAGTTGCCTGTCAACACTTGTCGCGTGACAAAGCAGCGTTTTTGGCATAATTATCAGTGAAAATGGCCGCTGAAGATATTAATTTAAATATCACTACTGAAGTAGAAAGATTTCCATGCTTGTATAATTTTAAATTATCGGACTATTCTAGAAAAGACATAACTGAAAAGGCATGGAGTAAAATTTCAAAGAAAACGAACTTATCAGGTATGTAACATCAATTTTATTAATTTTAAGTATACAGATCGAAGCACTTTAACAAAAATGTTTGCAATGAAGGAACAGGGATACTATTGGCAGTAATTATTTTGCCTGAATTCTTTCGCTGCTACAAACAGTCTTCGCCTTCTGTTCCTTGCAATATACGGATGCACCCAATATTTTCTTCTTCTTCTGAGAGAAGAAGACATACATAAGTATGTCTTCTTCTCCTTCACTAGATGCTACGTCTTCTTCACTTTAAAAGAACTTGCAATGGTTTTGTGTCACGTATTATGTCGTCCCGTGTAAATAGTTCGTGTTGGAAACATTTTTTTTTGTTGCATGGCCTAAATGTCGTGTTGATGTTGTGTAGCTTCGTGAGGATAGGGCCTTAAATACACAGAACTAGTGACTGTCAAATTTTCAGAGCAAGTCGAGGAAAAAGATGACAAAAACGAACGCGGCTAATATTGACATAAGTATGTAAAATTGATAAAAACGGAACATGCTCCGGAATAGAAAACAGGTACAGAGACATCTTTTGGCTAGTGTAAACAATAACGTACGAGTCTATCTAAGACGTACGGATCTTTTCTTTTGACGTCAGAAATTCTGACGTAACAGCGCAATAGCCTTGAATGGACTTTACCTGTTTTATTTATTTCTCTTTAATACGCGTTTTGTAGAAGGAAATTGAATAAATCGGATGCTTTAATTAGATATATCGTTTTGATTGGTAAACTTCTGTTTTTATTATTTGTATTTAATTTTTTTTATTATGAATCCTAAACTAAAAACGATTTTCAAACTTCATCTTGGGATTTTCTGACTTGTGCAGTTTACAAGTTGGTGGCGCTTTTTAAAAGAAATTCACCTCGTCTACTCTCCGGTATTTGTGTTAGAGCCTAATCTGCACCCCTAAAAGACAGCTCGTTCTGGCCTACTCATATTTAAATATAAATTTTGTTTAACCTTGTTCATTCCGATTTCTTCTATTCTAAGATAAAAGTAAATGGACAAAACTAGAAATTATTAAAGAGCGTGGCACATTTTGCTGTCCAATTCATAGCTTGGAAGATATTTATGTCGTCACTTTACTAATATGAACATATATGCATAATATGTACTTTACTTTTCAGATTGTAACTCATGTAGACGAGGTCGAAGACGTGGAAGACGCGGTAGGCGTGGTCGCAGGCGTCGTAGTAGGAGGAGGGGTCGTCGTGGACGTAGGAGACCCATCTCAACCGGCGATGAAATGACGGACGACACCGAATCTGCCCGAAGCGTAACTGCCGGTAAGTGCTCTTACCGATTAAAATAAAACCTTGCTAAAGAAGAAATTTTAAATATAAAATATAATGATCTGCATGTTCAGGATCCATTTCGGAAATTCTAGACAAGACTCGAATTGTAAATTTGCCTTTACCTGTGGCATATATAACTAACATAATATGAATGAATGCATGATCTTGGGGGTATTAGTACACTGCGAACTGTATCGATTGTGTTCCCTTCCTTGGTGCTTCCGTTGATGTGATTCTCAATCAGAGTACCTCCTCCAGCTTCAGTGCTTTGATAAAAGCAAATAGTCTGGATAGTGCAATGGATGGAAGTTTCTCCTGTTCGACGATGCAGCCCCCGAAGCAGGTCATTTGCCTGTTCGCGTCCGCCTCGCAGTCCGTGAGAAGGTGTTCCGGGGTTTCCTCCCACTCCTCACATAACCGGCAACTTCCCTCATTTTCAATTTTTATTCTGTTCAGGTGCCTTCTCAACCGGCATCGGCAGTGGCCCTACTCAGTGTTATAAGGTTTTTTGATCTTCCTGGGTGAGCGGGTTCTAGAAACATTTTTCATTATCTTATCTCTAGAAGAAGTTTCCATAGACTGATCTATTTGGTTCGCTCTTCTTTCTTGAAGTCTTCGGTGTAGGTGTGCATCCCTATGCCACAGAAGGGTTCCGGGCCTAAAACCGGAGTTTGTGCTCTTACTTTTGCCAATTGGTTTGCGTTTTCGTTGCCTTCTATCCCAACGTGTCCTGGTATCCATTGAAGGGATAGTTTGTTATTCTTGGCTAGTTCGTTTAGCCTATCTAGGCATACCCATACCATTCTGGGGCTGATTGTTGGTGAGCTCAGCGCTTTGATGGCTGCTTGACTCTCTAGAAGATGACAATCTCTTGCTTCCTATAATTTCTGTCTAAGATGAACTGCGCACATCTTCCGATGACGTTAATTTCCACCTGGAATATGTCCGGGTGTTTCCCATTGTTTTGGATAAATTGGTTCCTGGCCCAAATACTTGGGCTTCGGTTCCCTGGTCTGTTTTTGATCCATCTGTATACCATTTTATGGCACTTTGCTGTAATGTGAGAATGCAAGTCGTGTTCTTTTTCCATTCTTATAACGACTGTGAAGTATTTTTTAAAATTGTGTCTTTTGACTATATCGTCCCTGGAAAGCACAAGAAGTGATATATGCTTTGTCAGGGATGTAATATAATATACTCGAAAACCCCTATATAAGGAAGATTATGGGACGACCAAGTAAAAAAATGGTGTTAGGTGCGTCTTCTAAATCGTTCATATACCGTTTGCAAAATTATTCTCGATTTGTTATTGGGTATATAAAATATTTTTAGATTTACTGCCGAAATATATCTCATTAAAAGACAATATTAGTAAGATATATTTCGGCAGTAACCAAAAAATCCTATAAACATGGAAATATTGTATACACCAAATAACAAATAATAATAACAAATCGAGAATAATTTTGCAAACGGTATATGAACGATTTAGAAGTACATAATACCATTTTTCTTACTTGATCGTTCCGTTATCTTCCATATTATAGGCTCTCCGGAGCGTATATTAGTTATTTACGTCCCAAATCAGGTAATGGTTCACTAGATGCGTAACGTGCAACGTTTTATTTCATACTATTTAAAGCAAGAAACTACAATGAAAAATTAATAAAAATAGATGCCTGTTAATTTCAATTTGAAATGAAGGTCATTAGTTCATGTAGATCAGTTTCTTGTTGACACGTTTATTTTATTTGACATTAATAAATCAAAATAGACTCTAATATATCAAATCATCAAATCTAATCATTGCGTGTCTTAACCATTCACACACTCGTTTAATCCCACGCGATTGGAATGGGACGTTCCAAGAATGCGTGATTGAATCTACGTGTGAATGCCGCTATTAACAAAACCGCCGCACGCCAAGAATTTGTCAGATTTTAAACACCAGCCAACTAGTCCCGCGCGATTAGATCGACCAGCGCATCATGCGTTCTAATCATTGCGTGTCTTAACCATTCACACAGTCGTTTAATCCCGCGCGATTGGAATGGGAGGTTCCAAGAATGCGCGATTGAATCTACGTGTGAATGCCGCTAATGGTTAAGACACGCAATGATTAGAACGCATGATGCGCCGGTCGATCTAATCGCGCGGGACTAGTTGGCTGGTGTTTAAAATCTGACAAATTCTTGACGTGCGGCGGTTTTGTTAATATTTTTGCAAAAATCTGAGCACTTAATACAATTTGTAAAATCTTACCAAAAATTTCAAATTTACCTGAAAATCCAAACGCCACATCGATCACGCGAGATACAAAACACTTTTGGTGTTCACACACACGGGTTATGCCCTTGCAGATTTAAACTGCGAGAAAGAATGAATGATAAAACCATGTCTATTCCTACTGCAACAATCCTGGCGCGCCACGCTCCACTCCTTTCTCCCGAACTCGCGATTGGAGCGGGACGTTCCAAGAATGCGTGATTGAATCTACGTGTGATTGCTGCTAATCCTTCATAATGTGTCGTTTTTTGATACATTCGGTTTCTTTATTTTTCATCAACATTCGTTATTTTATATCATGCTTATTAATGCATGGTTTTCGAATAATATATAAAGTTTGTTCAATACAGGTTCAATGTTACGTCATCATGACACCAAGCGTACTCTTATGGGATTTGCTGGTGTCATCATTATGACATAACATTGTACCAGTATTGAATAAACTATACTAGTTTTCTGTAAGTCAAATGGTCATTGTCAAGCAAATTCAGTAGGATAATATTTCTTAGGAAAAGCATTGAAATTTGTCCGTTTTTGTATTGATTCTTTTTTTCAATTTTGGCAGGGCCGATTGATATTTTAGCTTGTATCAATAAACGAATTAACATTAATCATTGATCAGACATTACTTGAATACCTATATAAAGATATATTATGAGGGCCAGTGCGGTGATTTTCTCACTTCAGCTGGATGTTTTATTTTATATATAAAAAGTCCACCTGATGGCAGAGCATCTGCGCCCTCGCGCTCCATCCTTTAGACGAAGCCAACCCTATACGCGACCCATCCTAGCGAGAACAGCTCGTTTTTAAAAAGTCCGCCTTGAATATGGCAGTTCAGGGGTTTGCCAACCCACTTAATTAAAATAAAATCTCTAATGTTCATTTGATTGCACTTTGATATATTTTTCACAAAAAAATCGAGTATTTTTGGTAAAAAATACATTTAAAGCGTGCATTAAAAAGCGTCCAATATAAGAAATTAACGTTTAGATATAGTTAAAAAGAAATCGGAGAAGTTGAAGCTCTTGTGAAAGAACACTCTAAAAAATTGCGTCAACTTTAAATATTTCTAAAACTAAAAAATTATTTGTGAGAAGAGATTATTGTGTTCATATAGTTTCAGTGTGTACTTTTTGGTATAGTTTGTATATGACCCAATTCAGAATACAAGTGTTTCTTACCTGCTACGTTCATTTTAATAAAAATTGCCACTCGTAGTAAATTGTTCTCTCTGCTTTAGGAACGCCCGAACCAATGGATAGGAGTCGTCGTAGAAGACGTCGTGGAAGAAGAGGTAGAAAGAGGGGCAGGCGCGGCAGAAGGCGGGCGGAACCTAATGAAGCACAAAGCGAATCATCTGAGACCGGCCACAAAAAGTCGAAATCTCCAATACCAGCAGAAAAGAAGAGATCCGATGAGGAAAAAATGGGTTAGTTTTACTTATACCATTTATTTCCGAGTAATGAACACAACTCATGAATTTTCCTTTAGTATATTTTCATTATCTCTTTTTTCCTATCCCATTTAAGCTTAATACAAATACAAGACATTTAAATTATAGCTCATCATAGAAGCTACTCAATTGTATTTTTGTGGACTGCCAGTTACAAGGATATTCTAGATTCTAGAGAACCCAAAAACTAAAGATTTACATGCAAAATCCACAATCCTCCACTTTCATTTTCACAAAAATAAATTTAACTCATTCCTAAATAATTTTTAAAGAATTTTTCCCTTTGGAAAACAATTTTTACCACAACAATTATCTTCTCCAGACTCTGGATGAATATAATAATATACTATAACTATAACGCTTATCTTACTCATTACTACTTACTTAAAAAATCACCCTCCACCTGCTTGCCAGTTCTGTAGAACTGCAGTATCGATGATTATATTCTCTCAGTGCTCAATTATCTAAATCCAAAGAAGCAAATTGGCATATATCCACAAACTATCAAAGACATTGTAATAGTCAAACCTTTCAGCATCAACAACAATTAATATAATTGCATTGGCACATAAAATGGGGTTACATTTTTTCGAAGAATTCAAAAAACAATAATACATACGGTGCCCCAGATATCAGCCAAATTTACAACGTTCTTAGCTGGTCAGTTAGAGTTTTGTTTCAGCGATTTAACAACTAATAAGCATTTGAAACTTTTCAGAATACCAATCAAAATCTGGTAGCAATCACAACCACAACCAGGATCGACACATGGATCGGAACCACCAAGACAGGAACCACGACCAGGAGGAAGAAGACGTAGTGGAATGTGGAAATCCTGAATGCCTTTGTAATATTAAGCAAGAAGACGATTCACCTAGGTGTATGTCCAGAGAAAATTACTATAATGATTCTTACCTGAATTGACCATTTCAGTAACAGTTTGTCAAATTTTCTATTTAGCAGTTAAAATATAAATATCATGGAACCTTTATTAAATTTTGAATAATGATCATGTCATGCTGCGCAGAGGCAAAAATATGTTATTTTCTAAGACATTAAATGGTAATACGAGGGAGGTGTATACTATATTTTATACAGTCCGCCTGTTTATTTACCAGGTTTCCCTGTCATAATTATAGACTATAGTGTTTACTGCTTTGTTGAAAACCAGACACATGTTACTTGATGCACGTGAATTAGATTTTTTTTACATTGGCGAAATTATGGTCAATTTAGGAAAAATGTCCACTGAAATTTTTTGTTGTCGATATTATTGTCGGGTACCTGTGTATTGTGGTAAATGTATATTTTCAATGTCTACTATGCTTGTAATATATATTTTATTTATTTTGTAAGAGCTTACTTTTCATTTATTAAGACTCGATTGACAATAATGATGACAATGATACATTAATGTTAAAAGAGTTATCTATGGTCAAACCTGTAATAGAATGATTGAAAACTACTGCAAGTAAACAAATCAATAGTTACAAAGTTTCATTTTTTTTTCCTTAAATGAAGATTGAATAAGTTATTTCTCTCTCTAATAGCTAGTATAGTCGCCTTACATGTTCCATTTAACTAGGCGAGTTACGGTTTCCGAATTAAATCAGTAGAACCAGTGTTGTGTTACTTTTTACGTGTATTTTCCTATGCTAAGAGTTAACCTGGTATGTAATCATAACCCATTGAATGCAATCACCCCCATTAAAGTATTAACTAAAACAAATTTTACAAAAAGTACAATTTAGAATAAACTTTGTAATTATAAGACTAGCCGACAAACATAATTGTACTAGCGCCTTTCGACGATACAAAAATATGTTTTTCTTCAAACGTCAGTAAATCCATCATTACTCGACTGTGTAGGCGGCAGTGAAGTTTCGCTTTTCCTCCGCCGGAGCTTTACTTTTCACTTTTCCGCCGGCGGAGGTAAAAGTGTTCTCATATCAACATAGATACAATACAAATAATCATCAAAATAAGCGTCAACAACTCAAGAGTTATTAAACTAAAATTTGTATTTATCACTCAATTTGTGACTGCATTTCTATAAATCACTAATTTAGGAACAAATTGGTTATTATTTAATCGAACTTACTCAATAACTGCTTATCAATACGGAATTAAAACGCAATCGAAAACGCAATTTTAAAAAAATAATTATTGTTGACAGTGTCCACTAACAGCTTTATATGACATTATTATAGCAACAAACTGAGCCTATTCACCGACACCGCACCGGTCTAAGCCGCCTTGCGAACCAACTTATCTTTAATAATAATTATTATTACTATTAAAAAGCGACGTTTTTGCATTAATTTGTCGACATTTGAAGAAAAAACAGCATATTTTATTTGGAGGAAAAGTTACTTTTCATGGCTTGCTCTCTATTACCAGCCTCACTCCGTTCGGCTGTTAAACACGAGCGCGCCATGAAAAGTATTACTTTTCCTCCATATAAAATAATATACTATTTTCTTCAAACGTCAGTAAATCCGTCATTACTCGACTGTGTAGGCGGCCGTGAAGTTTCGTTTTTCCTCCGCCGGAGCTTTACTTTTCACTTTTCCGCCGGCGGAGGTAAAAGTGTTGTCATAGCAACATAGATACAAACAAACAACAAAATAAGCGTCAACAACTCAAGATTTATTAAACTAAAATTTTTATTTATCACTCAATTTGTGCACTGCATTTCTAAAAATCACTAATTTAGGAACAAATTGGTTATTATTTAATCGAACTTACTCAATAACAGCTTATCAATACGGAATTAAAACGCAATCCGAGACGCAATTTTAAAAAAATAATTATTGTTGACAGTGTCCACTGACAGCTTTATGTTACATTACTATAGCAACGACCTGTGCCTATTCACCGATACCGGTCTAAGACGCCTTGCAAACCAACTTATCTTTGATAATAATTATTATTATTACTATTAAAAAGAGATATTTTTGCATTGTTTTGTCGACATTTGAAGAAAAACCAGCATATTTTATGTGGAGGAAAAGTTACTTTTTATGGCTTGCTCTCTATTACCAGCCTCACTCCGTTCGGCTGTTAAACACGAGCGCGCCATGAAAAGTATCACTTTTCCTCCATATAAAATAATATACTATTTTCTCCGATTGACAGCAAATATTAATTAATCAGCAAAGTATTACTTTTCCTGTCCAGGCAGCAAAGTAAGTACTTTGCTGCCTAGGCAGCAAAGTGATTAGTCTCCATGGGAATAAAACGTTTGACATAAGTTGTCAAACTATAATTATTATGGACATATACATTTCCATAGCAACCAACCGTTCCAACAATTGCGATTTCTATCAAATTTTGTCTTAATTTATCACTACAGGAAAAATAAAAAGATTGTGGGAATTGTAATAATTTGCAAATATACAATATACATATATCATTATAAACAATCGGAGAAAAAATTATATGTTCAACTCGGCAGCAAAGTAGATTGACTGCCTTAGCTGAATTCCTGAACTATCAGCCGCGGCAGTCAATCTACTACTTTGCTGCCTAGTAAAACAAATAACTATTTCATAATACCTCTCTGAAAACTATCATTTTCGACGTCTCTGTAGAGCAAAGAAAATAAGTCTTTTCAGTCCGGGCACGGGAAAAATGTTCCCGGTCCCTAATCAGGGAGCGGGAAAAGTTTTCCCGCTCCCTGATTTTAAGTGCTAAATTTGCAGTTATTTAGTCACAGAATAAGGATAAAGTATAATAAATTGGGTTAAAATTATACAGCGATGTAGTCTACAAGATTAATCTAGTACATTTTAGCGTCAATAGTCTAATTTTAAGTAAATTTATTTTTTATTACGCATGCATCATAATCAACGATTATCGCACGCTGCAGCGTGCATAAAATGATGTTTTTCTATTTTGGTATCATAAAGAAGTCTTTTCGATACGCAAAGTAGTGTCGAAAAGAAGCTCTTTTCGACACTACTTTTGTTGACTGGTTGCTATGATGTTAACAAAATTGTTCAATGTCAAGGCTCGCTAGCAAAAATTTTGACACCGTTTTGAATGGGATTCCTAATAATACAGACGTCAAAAGTGACAAGATAGCCGTCCAACTTTTGATCGCGACTTGAATAAATTAATGTTTTTCATTAAAAAACGTGCAAAATAGAAAAAATAGTATAAAATACACGTTTTAAAAGACATTTAGCGCACTCGCACGTTAGGAAACTCCCCGCAAGCGGGTCGTTTCCTAATTTCGTGCTCGTGCGATAAAATATGGTCTTTTAAAACTAGTATCTTAATATACTATTATGATGCGCCCAATTTTTAAAGGTTGCTATAGAAACATTTGATCTACCGTTTTTACCTAGATATTTACCTGCCGTTTAAATTACTATATGTCAAAATGAAGGAACACATTTAAAAACAACATTGCTTCATTCTAAATAGTAACTACGTAACTCAAAAAAGTAAAACATTTTTGAGAATATGATGCCTTCGTAATAAAAAATAGCGTATGATATACGTGTATAAGAGGCCTTTAAAGCCCTTGCGACTTACAAAACACTCCGCTGCCCGTCGTGTTTTGAAATATGTCGCCCGTGCTTTAAAGGCCCTCTTATACACTTGTATCATAATATACTATTATTTATTCCGACCTTACTTGTCACAAATACTTCAAAATTAGCTGCATATTCAATTACAACAAAGCATACAAACACATTTCCATAGCAACGCTTGATGAATATTAGATAAATACCTGTCTTGCTTGTCTTGCAAGTTTGACGTTTGCTTTCATTTCAATACAAAAGGTATTATGACATGATTTTGGATACGTAAAATTATAATAATTTTATGTTTATGTCTTGATTTCAGATAGGTATTATGAAAACTATCGTTCATTACACGTCCAGAAACAGCTTTTCCTGTGCTTGCACGACTTCCGGTGTTCGGTTACGCCTCACACCAGAAACTGTCGTGCACGCACCGGAAAAGCCTTGTTTCCGGACTGGTAATGAAATATACTATTGTACAAATCATTTTGTATCGATTTTTAACGCTTAATAAAGGTATAATTTTGGTAAAATGGCGATTGCATTATGACAAATTTTAGCATGCACTTTTTGCCCCATTCCTAAATCCACCCGCATTAACAGTACAAAAAAACATTATGTGGAGAGCCTACTGCGAGGATATCAACACGACATCCCAGTAGTCAAATTGAGCAAAGAAAGATTTGGGGGCGAGACAGGGCCGCCGAGAGCCGAAACGGGCCCCGGGACTCTTCAGCTTTTTGGGCTCTTATACTGTCTATCATCAGTACAAAAGGAAGAATCCCGCTGCTGGAGGCAGAAAATTTTTTTACGTGCCACGCCCAATAATGTGCATTTTGAGCCTCCAAAAAATGTAGGCATAAAGCCTTAAATTTCCAGCCGCATCTGAGATGTGGAGGATGGAAGAGTGTTGCAGGAAAATTTCATCAGTTTTTGGAATGTGTACAAAACTTCACAATAATAATCGCCTATCTATAGCATTTTCACAAAATTTGTCTAGACCTTATTGAAATAATTTCAATGCAGGTTTTGTGACGTGTGACGCACTTGTCCTGCCTATCCCATTTCAAATTGGAAAAATTAATAAAAAACATTTTTTAAAGTTAAATTGTAAATAATTATTTATTGACATACATAAAAATAAAAACGTAATTAAAATAAAATTTATATATTTAAGCCAGCTAAACGGGTTTACACGTTAAAATTGACTCTTCTTGCCTTTTTAACTGCAAATTCTCTAATTAAATCGTTTACATCTAAATCTAAATTAGAACAAATACCTTCTTTGATACTTATTATTGCTAAATTCGAAAGCCTCGATTCTTCCTTCGGTATTGTGAACCAGAAAATCTCTTTCGGCCATCAGCCATGTAAAACAAAAAACTAGGTATATTTAAAAAAATTTACAAAAATTTAAACCATTTTTTTTTTAATAAAAAATATCATTAGGATTGAACTTATTGCAATAATTATACAGGTCCGGGCCGGCATTTCACCTCCCGTCTTCTGTTAGTAATTAAGTTAGGATTTTAATATTTTTCCCATTGCACACTCTATCTGTTTAAATAAAAATTACTTAATTAGTAACTGAGATACAGAACACAGGAGGTGAGATGCCCAACTATGTACTATTAAAACTTACCATTCACAATCACAGCACTAAATAGAAATAAATACTAATAGGCAACATGCAACTGAGATAGCTCGTTCGCAATCTATAATCTTTAGTTTTTTATTATTGAATAGAAGCCCGGTCTCCGGGCCCCCAAAGCATACGGGAGGGCCCCGGGGCGAGAATGGTTGCCTTGGTCGTCCCGAATGGGGACTTTACTGCTGCCGCTGTAGAGACGCCTCATGCTTAGCACACACTTTTCAAGTTCAATCGTGGGGCATACTGAGCAGGTTATCCTTGATGATAGTGTGGAAAGAGCAGTTGTGACCTTTTCCTCTTTTAGGTCCGAGAGAAGACGGAATGTTTTTGGCGCTCTTGCAAAAGGGTCCGGAATCTAATCCTCTTTGTACTGGGACTATTTAAATCCTGCCTTGCCCTGAGCTACCTGACAGTTACCTGGAGAGCAATGAGGGTGGTTTTTATTCCTTAATCAGGGAAAGCGGACTATACTCAGGCAAAATCATACCGCCCAATTAATTTCTCTGAAAACAATGGAAATAATAGTAGACATCACATAAAGGAGGTGGTTTTGATAGGGATACCAGGGCAGGCACAATAATATGCTTACCAGGCGCAAAAATCCACGTAAATAGCCCTCCATCACCTAATTCGTAATGTAGAGGACGTGCTTGACTTTGAAAATACGCGCTGGGGGTTATTCTAGTGATCAAGGACGCGTTTGACAAAACGTTTTTGAATCGATCCGTCAAGCTGTGAGCGAGCCTGGCACTGGTCCTTCTATTGTGGGGCAGATAACGGTTGTGATTCTGTGGCGGCGAGGGTGGGCAGAGGCTCCCTCAGGGAGGAGTTTTGTCGCCCCTCCTTTGGGGTCTAGTAGTGGACAGCTTACTGCGGAACACCGAAAGGGATTAATGTTGAAAGACGGATCGCAGCCCACAACCGCTAAATGAAGTCGGCTGGTAGATAGCTCCAAAACTGATGATGGTACTGGGGAAGGTAGAGACTTGTTTTCACTTTTGAAACGTATGCCGAGATATATGCGATCCTTAAATTCAGTTATGAGAACCTGTTAAGAGCCTTTAGAGGGCAAGACATCTATATCTGCTTGGACGGTAGGGCTGCTTTGTCAGCTCTGGAGTCAGATAGAATCAATTCTGCACTAGTGTCTGGGTGTAGGGACGTCTTGGGGATCTTGACCAGGAATAATAGGATTGGGATTGTTTGGGTTTCAGGTCACTCGAATGACTGCCACCGCCGCGGTGATCAGCCTCCTCGCTGATTCTCTGGCACGACAGGGTTCTCAGGCTTGCGATTGGGCTTCTCACATTAAAATTTAGTTACACACAGTTTGGACAACTTTACTCATCGAATATTATGTCTTTCATATAACAGAATTGACCGTAATAAGCTTTCCGATCCATTTTCTTAGTGTGTGAAAAATGTAAGGACACTTTAGGAATAAAATAAAAATACGTCAATCGAATGCTCATATTTTATTTGATCAAAGGATATGCCATGGTAATTTATATTTTGCTAACACAAAGCTGAAGATCTTCTATAACACTTAATACAGTGAAATAGTGGCCTGTCCAATGAAAATATAATTTTAATTTTCCTCAGATTTGCGATCCATTCTTTGCATTAAAGCAAAAAAAGAGTATGCTGAATTGATAACCTGAAAAGTATACAAAAGATAATTAAAAGAAAAAATACCAATGTAATTATGAAAATCATTCTTTTCTGAATTTAAAAGAAGGGTAAAGAAGGTTCTCATTGAAAAGGAGAAACGAACAGTTGTGATGGTGTAAGGTCAAAAAGGATGATTTTCTAAGTTATATGTTAACGTTATCGATTTTGTTTAAAATTTGTAGACTAAAATGTAACTCCTCTCATTGACTTATAATTAAGTCTTCCTTTGAGTAAGGAAACAACGATAGAGTAAGCGAATTTGACTTTGGCAATTTATTATTAATATTTTGAGTTACAATTTATTGTTTAGGAGCACAGGTGTTGTTTTCTGCGATGTGTTTGTAGGGATTCAAGGACAATCCAAAAGAGATGGTATTTATTAATTCTTCTCCTCACGTTAAAATCAAATTAACCCAAAAGGTAAACCATGAACTTAATTTTTTTTTCAATAACATTGACTAGTTATCGTTGGTTATCAAATACTAGTATTAT